>VZSF01003470.1:2047-76788 GCA_013398295.1 Chionis minor | reverse complement strand
ACCACCACCACCACCACAACCTCAGAAACGTCTTCCCCAGGGTCTATAGGCAGCACTGCTGTATCAACACCACCAACACCAACAGGCACCATGACAGTCACCACCACTGGAGTCACCGAAACAGGATCGACCAGCAAAACCACCACTTCGGGCCCCACACACTCAGGATCCACTCCCCACAGCACCACTGTATTCACGGAAACATCTAGCCACAAGACCACTACCATGGGAACTGTGACCCCTCCCACAGCATCACAGACCACCACCACCACCACCACCACCTCAGAACCATCTTCCCCAGAGTCTGTACGCAGCACTACTGTATCAACACCACCAACACCAACAGGCACCGTGACAGTCTCCACCACTGAAACAGGATCGACCAGCAAAACCACCACTTCGGGCCCCACACACTCAGGATCCACTCCCCACAGCACCACTGTATTCACGGAAACATCTAGCCACAAGACCACTATCACGGGGCCTGTGACCCCTCCCACAGCATCACAGACCACCACAACCTCCGAAACATCTTCCCCAGGGTCTATTGGCAGCACTACTGTATCAACACCACCAACACCAACAGGCACCGTGACAGTCTCCACCACCGAAACAGGATCGACCAGCAAAACCACCACTTCGGGCCCCACACACTCAGGATCCACTCCCCACAGCACCACTGTATTCACAGAAACATCTAGCCACAAGACCACTATCACGGGGCCTGTGACCCCTCCCACAGCATCACAGACCACCATCACCACCACCACCACCACCACAACCTCAGAAACGTCTTCCCCAGGGTCTATGGGCAGCACTGCTGTATCAACACCACCAACACCAACAGGCACCATGACAGTCACCACCACTGGAGTCACTGAAACAGGATCGACCAGCAGATCTGCGGGCACCACACATTCAGGATCCACTCCTCATAGCACCATGGTAATGGAATTGAGTAGCGCAACGCTACCAACTGCAACTCACACTACTCTGACAGGATCTACTGCCATCAGTACTACCACGTCTGTGGAACCCTCCTCCTCAGAGTCTACTGCTAGCTCTACTCCGTCATCAGTATCAACCAGCTCCATGTCAGTCACCACCTCTGGTACAACTCCAACAGAATCTTTTACCACCACTTCAGGAACCACCTCTAGGACTTTTACCACACTCACTGCAACCACCACCACCACCACCACCACCACCTCTGAAATTGTTTCCAGTGGCTCAACTACTTTTTCTGCACCTACTGCAACATCAAGTGCAGTGGTCGTTTCAGGAGGTTCTACGTACAGCACTGTTACTCCACTTGGTCCTTCAAGTCCAACTACAAGTCCACCAGCAACCACTCCTGGGAAAAATTGTTCTATCTTACCTAATGAATCTTATGCAGTGAGTAGATTTCATGAGTTCTTTTAGCATTCTGCTTTCAATGGAGATTAGGCACATAATTGCAATGTTAATATCACACAGAATATGTGTTAACCTGGTTAGAAAAAGAAGCATCTGTCTATTCTATTTCTTTCTTTTTCCTTAGGTATCTCTGTAGCTTCCAATGATGTTTGGTTTGATAGCTTATATACTGCTAGAAGTTCTTCAAGGATAGTTTCAAAAAGGCTTTCTTCAAGCAATTAGATCATAGCTCATTGTTTCTCTTTATTGTAGGATAGCTTTGATGAAGACATAACTAAGAGCTAAGTGTTGCTAAGCTGTCTTTTCTGTTTCTGCTTTTGAATAGGTCCACAGTGGTGAAAAGTTGTGTGTTCACAGTGCAGCCCAACAAGAAACCACAGGGCTGAACTGGTCTGAGTTTGGAATGAGCCATACTTGGTCATAGTCTGGTTTCAGGAGAGGACTGTGAAACACATCACCACATTCAAGTGCTCATGAAATTTGACTGAGTTTTGTGGGTTTTGGAATCCTCCACCTCTGCAACAGACAAGCTAATGTCTTGTACATTTCTAAAGCCTCCTGACAGCTTAGATATCTATCAACTTGCTCAGTAAATCTGCAGGGATAAAAATTATACATGGCTGAAAAACTGGTGGAAGATAGCAAAAATGCATACAATCACAATGCATGCATATAATCACCTTAGACATTACTCCCCTAATAGCTGGTGTTTAGCTGTTAATCTGCTCTAGACATTCATGGAAGGGGATTGATCACATATAGATCGCTGATATTGATCAGTGTCTTTCACTGTTGATAAGAAAGGGACACTATGATGAGATGAGATCGGACATGTAACTTTTAGATAGCTGAAACTGAAAAAGGCAATTCCCACTTCAGGTTACTGGCTTGACTTTTGTAAGTAATGCTTTTCATGTAGCAGTTCTTAGTAGTGCTAGCTCATCTTGCAGGCCTTGGTGGAGCTGACTTCTTCACTTCCTGTTTTCGGATTTCTGGTGGGGAAAAATATATGAATAAACAAATGGCTTTTTAAAACTTTGAAAAGTTATTCAGGCGTAACTGTTGTCAGTCTGACTGCTTCATAAGGTTTCTCTCTCTCTTCCTCCTCCCCTTCTCTTTCCAAACACAGCCAGGAGAGTCATGGTGGCTCTGTAACTGCACTAATGCAATATGTATAGAAGACAATATAATCCAGGTGGTTCCCATAATCTGTGATCCACCTCCTAAACCTACATGCGCCAATGGGCTTTCTCCTGTGCAAGTCATTGATGAGGATGGATGCTGTTGGCACTGGGAGTGTGATTGTGAGTATATATTTTGTTGAATATTTTAACTTCTGTAGGAATAATACTAGTGTCAAGAGCAGCAATATTTATCAGGGGGCAAGTATTGCCCAAGGCTGTGACGCTCAGACTTTAAGTGCCTGTCTGTTTGGAGTGCTTCATTGATTCTTTTTAGCTAATCAGGGGCTTTTACTTAACTTGCCATCATTTGCTACATAACTATTGTGTTAGTAAAATAAATTGGTCTCCCAAGGCAAGACTTAACTGTCCAGAGGCAGACCTCTATAGGGTAGAAGCCTACATACAAGTTACTTGTTGAGACTATCGGTAAAGGTATATCTAGGGTGCAGTTAATCCTATTCTTAGTTGTCTATCAGAAATAAGTCAGATGAACTGTGCCCTGAAAGTGCCTGTTTTTCTCTGTTATTGATAAATTCTAGATAATAAGCTCATGCATTGACATATACACTTTGCAAATTTAAATGCTTGAAATTAGAAGAGATAAATTCCACACCTACAGATTTTTGTTGTAGTTTGGTCTGATTCTGTATGTACCAGAAGAAGCTAATTTAGCTGTATGTTTTTGTAGGCTACTGCACTGGCTGGGGAGACCCACATTACATGACTTTTGATGGACTGTACTACAGCTATCAAGGGAATTGTACATATGTCCTTGTGGAAGAGATTCATAAGAAAGTTGACAACTTTGGTGTCTACATTGATAACTACCATTGTGACACACGGGATACAGTCTCCTGTCCTCGAACTCTCATTGTGAGACACGAAACTCAGGAAGTGCGCATAGCAACGGTCAAACCAAATACTCTACAAGTAGAGGTATTGGAGAATGTTACCTTTGATTTCTTGACTAAAATGTTAATACAGCATCAACCTGTTAATTATATTCACAATGTTTGGAAAAAATATTAAAAAGAAATCTGTGGTTTAGATTTAATACCCGTTTGGATTATAAAATAGGAGTGCATTGAAGGACTGCTTTTTTGACTCTGAATAGGGGGAAAAATGTCTACAAGTTCTTTCTTTTTTATCCCAAATATTTGCAGTGTCTTATCTCTTCAAAATACACAAATGTGGAGAAATTGCGAAGAGTTAAGAATATAAAATAAATTCATTTATAATTAATATTAACGTAACAAAGGAGAAGAATAAATGTTGAATGGTGGGATACAATGTAAACTAGACATAACAATAAAGTACTGGGCTTAAGCATTTTTAAAAAGTACCATTACTAGTGATTGGTATAATCTTTTTAATTTTTCAGAATAGGGGCTTGTACGTGTTTGTTTCATTGACAAAAGTGATGCCCCAGCTTTGGGGTGTTAAAGTTGTGTGAGAAGTGTTTAGTTTTAGGCTTTTGTGGGTTTGTTTGGTTTATTTTTGTACATTACTGTGTGGTAATACTACAAGTTATGTTGCAGCGTATTGTTGAAAATTTGCAACATTTAGACCATTTCTCCAAAGCAAGGAAATCTACCATTGCTGAGTAAAAGTAGCAGTGTTAGTTCCATAGGTTTATCATGGCTACTGTATTTAAATAAATAATACAGATTTTGGCTTATTTCTTTCATTTAGTTTTCCTGCAAGCATATTCCTTTTATGCCAAGAAAATCAAAACTGCATACACTAGGAATTCAGGAGAATTTTATATTGTACTTTCATGGGGTGTCGTCAAAGTCACTCTAATAAATCTGTTGAGTGTTAGCTGGGTTAAACTCTGAATTTTAGCCTAGTTTATCAGTGGCTGATAGGCCCTTTCTTTGGCTCAGAGAAGAAAAGTTCGACTTTCCAGTAACATAAAAGGAAACACAGGGAGACTTGTTACAAACGAAAAGCACATTATTTGCCTTTATATTCTACCTCCAATGCAAAGTAGTAAACAGATAGTTGTTTTCTAGAGTCAAACAAAATATATGTCTCTTTTCTGTTTTATTTATTAGGTGACAGTAAATAAACAGGCAGTGGCTTTGCCTTACAAAAAATTTGGCTTGAGCATTTATGAGTCAGGCATAAATCGTGTAGTGGAAATTCCTGAACTGAAAATGAATGTGACCTACAATGGCTTGTCCTTTTCTATCAGAATGCCCTACAGCCTGTTTGGCAACAACACTCAAGGACAGTGTGGTAAGGTTTAGTCTTGTAACTTTTGTACTCTCAGAAAGCCACAAACAGGTAAATGACAGCCCCACCACAAAGGCTGATGGGATTTGATCACAAATCTGAGAGTGAATTCTTTTTCCCCTTGCCAATTTTAGGTACTTGCAATAACAACACGGCAGATGACTGCATGTTGCCGAATGGAAACATTGCAGAAAACTGTGAAACCATGGCAGATCACTGGCAAGTTGTTGACCCCTCCAAACCACAGTGCTCTCCAGGCCTAAATCCTACGAAAGCACCTAGCACAACCCCAACACAGCCTTGCAAAGAATCTGCCATCTGCAAGCTTCTTTTGGGAAGGTAGGCATTCCTCTGGGGTTTATAAGCCTTCGATCTTCAAATTAAGTGGCAATTTTAGGGTACAATTTTAGGGTTCATTTCTCAATGACTATTGCTCAATTTTTGGAACCTTTGTCAATTGCTTCCATTCCTTTTACTGTTTCTAGATGTCATTCTTTGCTGATAGTTTGCTTCCAACCCTCTGGCTGCTACATTAACTATTCTTGATGTTCTCACCTTCTTTTATGCTCTCTGCACTCCCCTGTCCCATTGTCTTGCCTTTTCCCACACTCACTTAGCAGAAAACAGAGTCCAACTGAAAACAGAAAATCTTCATTTTTAGAACGTTGTGTTAGAATTAAAAAAAATGAAAATCAAACAAAATCTATTTAGAAAAGTAGTTCATGGTTACACTCAATAATATTCATGTAGCTCCTGGACAGAAAATATTGGTGCCTGAGTGTTTTGTAGGTGAGGGGAAAGTACTTTCAGATATGTTGAAAGGTTACAATCTAGATAAGTGCTCTTAGTAAAAATCTTTCCATAATAGTCCTTGTTCACTTGTACCACTGTTGTCACATTATGATGTTAAGCACATTGAAGAATTCATGGATTATTCAGTAACTAATAATGTTAAATATTTCTGTTTCCAGTGTGTTTGAGCCCTGCCATGCTTTTGTCCGGCCTGAAAAGTACTATATGGCCTGTGTTTTTGATAGTTGTGTACTTCCCAACTTAGACCTGGAATGCTCGAGTCTGCAGACCTATGCTGCCATCTGTGCTGATCAAAGTGTATGCATTGACTGGAGAAGTCATACCAATGGTGTTTGCTGTAAGTATTTGGCCATTTATCCTAAACTATTAGGGAATCTTATATGGAACTGATTCGGCCATAATGTTGTAACAGTCAGTCATACTGCTTTCCGAGCAATGAGGACACCAATAAATCACACCAGCTGCTTCCCTTAAGTAATTTTACAGGTAACATTTTTAACAATGGAAATTATAAATGAGCCTGCAAAAATATACATCTATTGACTGTGCCAGAAACATCTGTATCAGTAGATACTTTTTTGTATATGGGCAGTTTTGTGTTTTGCGGGCATCAGCAGATCACTTTGTATTTAGTGACATATGCAATCAGCTGTAGTAAGGAAAGGACAAAGGGTAGGAATACACTCCTCTTTGAGAACTTGTGCAAAAGAGACCAAAATTATGGAAAAAAATTATAATCAAGGTGTAGACTCTTAGCTTTATCTCCTTAATGTAAAGTACAATGTGATATCTCTATGGCTAAATTGCATAAAATAATTCCATTCAGAGACATGAGTCTGCTATCTGTTTTTTTTTATTTTGCTTCTCAAGATTGTCAAAAATACATAGGAAAATGAGTAGTCAGTGTTTAATTTCTTGGCATAAGGTCGTGGGGCTTTTATATGATATTGTTACTGAGGTCTTCCTCGTTTTTATTTTCCCATTCCAGCTTATAAATGCCCCTCAAATAAGGAATACAGAGCATGTGGTCCTACTAAAGAGATAACCTGCAAATCAAGGTAAATAATTCATTCACTGTCATTTATAGCTCATACAACTGTTTAGTCATATCTAACGCATAGGTGGATGAGAGAAATTAACCTCCTGTCATGTCTTAAATTGACTGTCAAATTTGGTATCACTGTACTCTTGATCCTAAACCTGGCTGCCTGTACTGTTTATGATGTTCAGCTATACCAAACATGAACACTAACAACTCCTAAATCACAGATGTGCAGGTTGTTTGCCACTGTATCTGCAGGAAAAGGTTATTTGGCATAATCTTCCTCTGTGTGCCTATGACAGTAATGGTGTTCCTCTGGACATTTTGTCTTATACAGTCAACAAAACGAAACTTCAACGAAACAAGTGGAAGGCTGTTTCTGTCCTAATGGAACAATGCTGTATGACTCTGGTGTGGATGTCTGCGTGAAAACCTGTGGTAAGTTTTACTGCTTCATTTGGATGTGTTTCCTCTTTGTTTTTTCCTTCTCATGTATCTGATTGGATTCAGTACTCATAAAACATATAGTAGAGATGTCTACTGTTATATGAGTGGTAATGGAACTTTATATTTTCACAGGCTGTGTTGGAGTGGATAAGATACCAAGAGAGGTATGCTGCCGTATGCTCTTGTATTTCAAATAGAGGCTGGGAGTAGGGAGAGGAGGGTGGTCTCCGCTGGTGCAGCCTTGTTTTGTGGTCTCCTGACTTTTCATTGCTGTTTTTACTTCTGTTCTTTTTAATTGGTAACGGTGCAGTCACTTACTTTATTTTCTTTAATGACAGTTTGGGGAAGAGTTTACAGTAGACTGCCAGGACTGTATTTGCCTGGAAGGTGGAAATGGCATCGTATGTAAGCCTCATGAATGTGCCCAACAAAATAAGCCCAGTTGTGATGGAGAAGGCTTCTATGAGGTCAATGAAGTCAATTCTGAAGACTTCTGCTGCCCCATTGTCACCTGCAGTGAGTTTATGCTTTTGTTTCTAGTCTTTCTATACCTTTTAGGAATAGTAAGGAATGGAGAACTGGTTTAGCACCAGACACGTGGAGCAGGGAGTCACACAATAATATCTTTCCTGATGCTTTTTTAAAGTCAGCTTGCGTACCTGGATTTACTAGGAAAAATGTGTTCTTTTTCTGAAATTTGTTTCTTTGGAGAGGATGTAGACTATTACCTACCAATGGAAAGTCTATCCTAAATGCTTTGATAGATGCCTTTTTCTAGAAGCCGTGATGCAGTGGCTTTATTCCTTTTTTTTTTCCCTTCAGAATGCAATACAAGCTTGTGCAAAACTGAAGCCCCCAAGTGTACACTGGGATTTGAAGTTCGTTCTTACATTCCCAGTGGTCACTGCTGTCCTGTGTACCAGTGTGGTAAGTCCCATGGAAATATATTACAATGATTAGCATTACATATTAAATAATGTAGCATCACACTTAGTAAGACTGTGTCCCATAGCCTACTGAAAGAGGTAATAAACACAGTAAGATTCTACAAATTGGTTAGTATTGATTATTAGTGCTATGGTTATGATGAGCAACTAAGAAATCAAATACAGCTCAGGTGGCTCAAGTTCAATTTTCCTGGTTGTAAGTACATGTAAGAACAGCTGCAGTTAACTGGGACAGTGATCTCATCTTAATCTAGCAAAAGATCCCTGTAAGCATGCCCAATAGAAGACAGCTTTACAAAGTCTGCTTTGTTCTTGGTAATTGAAACAAGGAACAACTCTACCTGTTAAGTGGACATTTCTGGCTGTGAACTGGACTGTGTATATTGGGCCAAATCTTCCTCCTTTTTTGCACATGCAGTATTTATCCTTATATTTTATATATGTCATATCTGTTATGAGAAATGGCAAAAAATCCAATGTATTTGACCATATGCATTGTGACTTGTGGAAGAAATGAGTTGGACTACAGTAGGGTGAAGACCTCTTTTTTCCCCCCTGTGTAACCAGCTAACTCTTTTCTTGTTAACAGTTCCCAAGAGGGTTTGTGTTCATCAGAATGCTGAGTTCTTGGTAAGTTTCTACTTCAACAGTCTTCTGAAAATGTTTAAAAGACCAGCTAGTATATTTTATCAGAAGTGCTATAAGGAGTTTTATCTAGTACAATAGATATTTTAGAAATTGTCCAATTCCCGTCAGGAGTTCATCAGTTTCACAAAGCCTAAATCTTTTCTGAAAAGGTTGCTGTGTATGAAAGAGACTGAAATGTTCTTTGTATGTCTGTATCAGAGAGAGTTTTGGGCTTAAAGTTAAGTGTGCATGCGTTTTAAAAAGTCAGTCTACATTTACCATCAGCACATTTATTGCCATTTTAAAACTCTGCTCTCAAAAATGAAAAATTTGTAAATAAGTATTACTCTAAACAGACTTCGGTTCCAAATAAATTCTGTTGGGTCTAGTAATTGTTTTATGGGAGATATTTGTATGACATCTTTCCTTTTAATATCTGAGTTTATCATTGCTATACAGGACTTCAATAAAGACACGTGTTAAATGATATTCAATATTTAAAATGTTGTCTTCCTAAATGGTTAGCAAAGTAGCTATTCAATAGTGCTTGTGATCGTTTCCTTTTCCATTGCTTGGTTTACAGATTTTTTTGAAATTAAGAAATGTTTGTCACACTTGTCATACCTCATTAATATATGAATCTTTTTTCTTAAAATTTATAGCCAAATTCCTCAGTCTTTGTTGACAAATGTCAGAATTGTTTCTGCACTAATGAAGTTAACGTCAGCACTCAACTGAATATCATCTCATGTGAACATATTCCATGCAACACATATTGTAAACCAGTAAGTAACAAACTCAAAAAAACCCAAAAAATCCCCAAGCACCCATGTATGTGAAAAGCAGTTTGATGAATCAGTGGTATAAGCAAAGGACAGGGAACAGAAGTTCAGAGTCCAACTTCAGTGTGGATGCCAACTATCCTTGAGCAATCTATTGCATGAAGCTTGACTGTGTAACCTACAGTTTTCAGTTGATATTGGGAGGATTAGCTGGGGAGTTTCTGTAGAGCACTTAATGGAGTGATACGTAATTATTAGGCATTTTTATTGTAGTTCATTAATTTACTCCATCTATACCCTGCTTTTATTACGTGTCTTCCATTGGGTTGGAATACACAAAGGCACAGAAAGCTACAAATCTAGAGTGTGCTTCAAAGCATAATCAATCAATGTGTTAATATGTTTTCATTTATGTCTCAAAAATGCATCTATCATAGTTCTTTCATTTTTAATTAATTTTAATATCTAGGGATATGAACTTCAACCAGTGAAAGGTGAATGTTGTGGAAGATGTGTGCAGACTAAATGTATTATACATGCAGCAAACAGTTCTGACCTCATCTTGAGTGTAAGTATGCTCTACATGTTACATCTCTACCAAATTTGTAAAGTTCCCCCTTTCAGAGAGGGAATATCTCCTTGTCAGAGATAAGGCTCAGTGTAAATTTGCATTTGAAAGGTCAGAGGCTCACCTAAAGCAAAGCCTATCTACACTTTTTTGGCCTGAAGGAGGGACTCACGAAATAAAATTTCTGGAAGGCTTTTCCTGGAATGACAAATCCAACACCATTGAAAAGGGTTTTTTTGTGATGGCTGGAAGCTTGGGCTTTTCTATATTATTTGATTTCTGTATACTGCAAAACACTACTAAAGCCTGCATATGAAACTATTTTATTGCCCTTGTAGGGTGAAAGTTTAGGATTGTTCTTAATTACCATAGCACAGTTTAGCTTTCCCTAGGCAAAATCCATTGGCATGGATGATTTTGTTAACTCTAATGTACTCAACATACTTTAGAGGGATTTTTCTTTTCCAAGGGAAACCCCATGTAAAACTAGAGAATCTCTCCATGTATGGTATACTGCAATACATGTAATAATCTGTATCTAAAATGGCTGTTAACTCAAAAATAATTGCCTGGGAAAGAAGAGTAAAGGCATCATCAGAGGACAGGAAAATTTCTGTCTGAGATCTCTTCAGCTCTTCTTACTACATTTTGTGTTTTGCTTCCAGCCTGGAGAGTTTAAAAATGACCCTTACAACAACTGCACCATTTATAGCTGTACAAATATCCACGATCAGCTTATCTCTTCCACATCTGAGATTACCTGCCCAGCATTCAATGAGGACAGCTGCAAACCTGTAAGTAAATATGTAAAAGTTACCCTCTACTCAATGCAGAGAGTACTTCAGTTTGGTTCAGTCACCTAACTAGCAACAAAAGTCAAGTTAAGCTCTCATGACCTCTCACCAAAGTTTCTCAGTCTCAAGGGCAAAAGTTTCTGCTGCATCTATGCAGAGACCTATAGAGTGTATAAAATAAGATCTCTGGGTGAAAGTTCAAGGCTTATAACTGGCAGCTGTCTCTCAGTAGCCAAAACACTGGTCAGCACTGAGTTACAAAGTCCTTGCTGACTGCTTTGTGTGGGGTCCTGTCTGAACAAGAATCGTGTTTTCTTGAATGTTACAGAAACACAAGCTGTTCAGTCAGAAGGCAGCCAGTAACACAGTGCATACTCCCCATTCAAATATAGAAGTCTCTGAGAAAACATTTTTTTGATTTGTTTCTGTGGAAAAATTGCATGATGTTAAGTGTGGACTTCCTTCAAAACACTATCTTTATTTCCACAGTCCTTTGTAAATTAATAGATTTCAAGTCTGGAGGAGACCATTATCTTTGTTTATTCAAACCAGCGCCACAGTTTTCACTTGTTTCCAGCCTTTGAGGAACTGGTCTCCTCAAGTTATTGGTCTAAAAGACTCTTTAATCCAGAGAAAGAAAATAATCTTTTTTTTCTTGTTTTTTTTTCTTTTAGGGAACTATTACATTCTTACCTAATGGTTGTTGCAAGACCTGTAAGTACACAAGTGTACCTGAATGAACAATACAGAGAATTAATTTTCTTCTTAATTAATTTTTAAGCCCATTTTCCAGCCATAGGGATGTATATGTTTGTATTTAAATAGATACTTTTATATTTATGTTTGTTATTCCAAGCATTCACTGTCCAATCTCTCTGGGAAAGTTTAAGCTGAAGCAGAAAGACCACTTAAAACGATTCTTTGAGCGCACTAGTGAAGCCCAGAGAGTACTGAACTGCAAGGAACTTCTGAAGCTGTTTCACTGAATGTATTGTCCGATCTTTTGCTATAGGTGCACCTCTGGATAGTCCCACACCATGCTCTGTCCGTAAAAGAAAAGACTTCATCGTCTATAAGGGCTGCCGTTCTGTGGACAGAGTTGTCATGACTGAATGTGAAGGAACATGTGGAACCTTCTCACTGTAAGTAAACTCATTGGACAATGAGATTTGAATTCTGCTGGCACTGAGCTTGTTTATATAAAAGGAACAACAAATAGGTAAACTACAGAATAGTAGAAGACCTGACACTATCAGCTTCATAAATCATGGGTGCAAAATCATGAAATCTGTGACTGAACAGTTGATTTGTCTTAATACAAAGCAGAAAAGTGTATTAAATTGCCTGGGGATTCAGACAGTTATGATAAGGTCTATTCATCCATTAAGAGCTGCCTTATCTGTCATTTGTGTCAGACCACCTCGGCTAGAAATCATCACAAAAGAGCATGGATTATTTTTTGTAATGGGAATGGCCCAAGGAGCAACCAGACCTGATGCTCATAAGCTGAAAAGTTGCTTTTCAATGACTAACATCTCAAATGAAATACAAGTACATCTTTTAAAGGAAGATTCAAACATGCACAATTTTTATACAGTAAAGAAATTAGAAAACAAATGCTTTAGGGGTGGTGTTAGTAGAGTTGTTTCACTGTACATTTTTCTCTGAAATGAGAAAATCTACAAGAAAGTCTCTGTGAGAAAGTGCCTAGAAGGACAGCTGGTAGTGAGCAGTTAAAACACTGGAAAAACATAATTCTAACTGCCCAAAGAAACTGTCATTTGCTGCCTGTCACTGAATATGTCACAGGGCGCCTTACATGGGAAAAAAACTGACCTTTAGCTAATGGGTTTATTAGTATTTTGAAATAGTTTGTCATCTTAGAGTCTTGCTGTGGTTGCCTCTGCACATAAATAAAAGAAAGACGGTTCTTGACGCAGTTTATAGCCTGATATTTACAGATTCTGCAGGTTAGGAATGGTGTTTGGGAAGCTGATGAACACAAGGCTACAAAAAATAATTTGCTGTGATACAGGAACAGAAAAAGCTGCTGCTTCTCCTTCCTGTTAACACTGCCTGGTTTGGGATATGCGCTTTGATTCACGTGATGCAATTGTAGCCCTTGTAGCCAGTTGATTGATGTGATGCCATTGTAGATGGCGTTGTAGCCACTTGTCTACATAGTTGTCTTATTCAGGTCGGGTTTTGTCTGCCCTTAATTGTTTATCTGGTGTATTTAACATCCATCAGCACTGGAATAATGAGAGGAATCTAAGCAAAATGAGTTCCTAGAACTCACACTCATCAAATGCAATTAATTTTAAAAATGTATTACAATTTTACAATTTTAAAACCATAACAACTGCCTTATCAGATGAGCTTAGCACTTTCATTAACCACAACTGCGGCTCTTCTGCCACAAACTTGTCACAGTAGTTTTGTACCTAATTTTGCCCTCTCCTCTGTATGCTGGCTTCTGGCACACAGTAATGTTGCCTTTTTCCATGTTAACAGATACTCTGCTGAGGCCAATTCCATGGAGCACAGCTGTTCCTGCTGCAGGGAAGCAAGGACTACTGTGAAGAGAGCAGAACTGAAATGCCCTACTGGGCATTCAATTTCACATGAGTATATATATGTGGAAAGCTGCAGCTGTCGAGACACTGAATGCGGCAGCTCCCAGTCCAGTGAGTCACAGAGTACAGAAGAAAATGACAGGGCCAGCACTCTGAACCGCATCAAGAGGGCCATCAGCTTAACATCAAAATGAAGGGGAAAACACCTAGCAGCATTCAATTAGAAGGGCTATGCCCCATTCCCCTCTTCCTTGACTGCTTTTGTTTTTCCCAGTTACTGTATCCTGGTCTCTGAACAGGGGTCTATTTATTTGTGCACAAAATAAGAACACAAATTTGTATTCTTCCAAGTGCACAACCTTTTGTGTCCTCTTGTAATCAATCTATTTTCTCTCATTGATTAAAAGCACATTTCAAAAAACATGGGGTTTGTCCTTATTTGCACATTGTCTTGATGAGCCTGAGTTTCAAAAGAGAAGAAAATATCGTTTTCAAGTTATGGGAATTCAACTGCTATATTTCCTAAATTTTGGGGTTATCTATTTCTGTCTTCCTAAAAACGGAAATATCCAGAAATATTTGGAAGGACCCAATGTGTAAAGTGGGGCAGAAGCTGATGCTGCCTGCAAGAACAAAGCCAAAGGTGAATCATTAGGTCATTCAGATGACTCGAGAAACTTCTAGTTCAGCACCAGATCTCATTTTAGCAGGCATGTGTGTCTGAACTGACATGATGAACTGTCTCAGTTCATCACAATTATGTATTTCAGTAATAAATTAGTCCCACAGCTACGAGAATACAAAGTTCATTCACAGTGCTCCAAATTCCAAACAATCTGTTTTGAAAACAGATTCCTGTCTCTGACCTAGTGATCCTAGGCTTCGTGTACAGGAAATGGAGAGAAATAGCCATTTTCGACATTCATTACTCCTACAACAAAGGACATATCCACAGGATATGTTAGCTGAATTGCATTCTAAAGTGCCTGTTTATCTGATCCTTCTGCAAGGGGAGCTGAAGGAGATTAGCTGAGAGATGGACAACTCTCGAATTGTCTGAAGCACAATGAGGGTAATAAACAACTTGTGTTGTGTGTGAAAAATACATTTGGTATTATTTTGTCCCTGTTAATGAACGCTAATTGTGCTTTACCCTTCTGAGAACTTGAAGTAACTGCTTCAGCCAGTAGCTGACCTGAGTACAAGCATCTTTGCTACCTAAAGAATTGGTGACAACATTTTGTGCTGCTATTAGCCCTGCCAAATGTGTTGCAGCTTAGAATGCAGCTACTGGTAGGAATGCGCAGAAAATGAGACTCCAGAAGTTTTGCATCTTTAGAATACTATGATTAAAGAGCTAATTTCTGTGGAGGGGGTGACATAACTGATCTAAGAAGAAGGAGATTTCATGAGTTTGCAAAGCAAGCTCCAGAACTAATGAAGCCTGGTTTCTGCTTTATTATGGGCTTCTAAAGATTTCTTTTTCTAGATTCATTGCAAGATGTGAGTGAGACTTTCCTCCTGGGGCATTTACAAGGTCACTCTCCTCTGTGGATTCTTTGTTGTCCAACCATTTCTGTGCTGACACTACAGACATGCTTTTCCTTGAGTCATTTGCAAAAAACACTTTTCGCTAAATCTGTTGACATTTAGCTGTCTTTGAGATCTTCATTTTTGCAGTTAAATTTGTCTGAAGTCAGCAAATAGCTTCTGGAGACGAACAGATACAAGGTGTGATCAAATCTGCCTTGTTTCCTATGAAAGAAATAAAATATTCCACTGAAGACTATAACCTCCCTTGCTTCATTTTTTTTTTTCGTTTGTTCTGTAGTTTGAACAGGCTCTTTCTGTCCCTCCTAGTGATGGGCAAACTACTTCTAAATAAGGAAGTTAAAATTTTGATCCTGTGTAAGTCAGTAAGGCTGCAGATTTTGGCTTCGCCACTGCAGGGCAGTCTATGGCTAAGAATGTAAAATCACTTTGGACCTAAAAAATCAAGCTCCCTTCAAAAAGGAGTTTGTACTTCATCCAGTAGAGGGTTTTACCTCTGAGAAGAGTGAATGCTGGTATTTCCCTGCAGACACTTATATGCTTTTAGTAAGCACTGACAAAAAAAATTATTCTGACAGGAATTTACATGCATGCACAGGATGGTGTTCCTTACAGTGCTCTGGATTATAGCAGCCCCTTCAGTTTTGGTGCTGGGGCAGTGCTGCCCATAAGTAGGCTCCCAAGTAGGAGCTGTCAGAGAATTCTTATTTGCAAGAGCTTGGCAGTTCTAGGTCAAACTGTACATGTCAAATTTCCACCCCTTTCTGCACTCTTAGTCACCTTAGAATTTTCCAGTTAAGTTCACACCTGTATTTCCATTGGAACTGGATGAAAATATTGAACAGATTCAACTTTTCCCAGCAGAGAAATCCACAAATAGTCTTTGGGAGAGGATGGAAAGAAGTTTTAACTCTGTATTCCTACAAAGAGAGTAATAGTGACAATGAACAGCACTTTTGCTCTTTCCCACAACCCTCTTGGAAATAAATCGAGACCTGTCTTACCTGATCCCATGGACCATTTTGTTTCTTAAGTAAGACCTGTGGAGTCTGCAGGTCACAAGGAGAGATTCACGTGGAAAATCCAGGGGAGAAACTGAAGAAATCTCTTACAAGGCCCCTTTAGCCCTTTAGGGGCTCAGAGGAGATGGTGGAACCTTCTGATCCAACTGTCTCCCAGGAAGGACCTGCTGCAAGGGACACTGACAGCTTCATAAAAAGCATTGGTGCTGGAAGGGAATGACCCTCTATGTCCTCCAAGAATTACTCCATTCTCCAGGAATTTCCTTGTTTTCTGGAGTCTGGCAAGAAGGGAGAGGTAGCAAGAGCCCCTGCAGAGTTCAGCTGGGTGGCAGAGTGTCTAAAACACTGTCATGTCTCCATGCCTGAGCCCTGTCTTCATCTCCTCTTAGCCTTTATGCTTAGCCTCCCACTTTCGTTGGTGACAAAGCATTTCCTTTTAGTTTGTTTATTTTTCTTCATTTCCAGTTACTTAGAAGTTTTAGTTTTGTCTTGAAAAATTCTTGGGAGGCAAGTGGGACTTCTAGCCACACAACCTTTGAAGGCTCCAAAATCAGGGTCCTAGCTTTTGCTCTCCAAGAGCTGCTTGGTTTGGCCTCAGTTTGTCACATTGTCCCTAAGCAACAGATGAGCAGAGTTCCTCTAAGCATGGGGTTTGAACATATCCCTGAGGCCCTCAAAGAAGTGCTTGAACCTGCTTTGATGTTCTGGTGAGCAAAATAAAACAAAGCAAATCATGGCCTTATTGCTGCTTTCCCTAAGGGCAGGAAGGGCAAATACAGGCAGGCTGAAATTCCCAAATACAGGCTGGAGCTGGGATTTACCTGTAGCATGATTATTGCCTTGGTTGCCAGAAGTTGTGATTTTGAGTCCTGGCCTCAGGTGCAGGGTCCTCCAAGGCAGCCAGAAGCTCAAGCAAATGCTTCCCAGGCAGCTGCAGTCTCACAGGAAGCTCCCCACAGCACAGAGCTACTTGTAGGAGACCACTGCCAAACGTTGGAGCAAACCTGAGTGGGTTGACTGCAGCTCAGGGATGGTGCTGTTGCTACACGAGTGAAAACCACTGCAGCTGAGGGCGTCTAGCGCAGCTCTTGACACATTTGGCCACTCTAATAAGCAAAAAGAAAAAGCTCATTGTCTTACTGCATTGTGGGCCATTTGGGTGGGTTACACACAAGTATTCCCATAGATGCACCCTGAGTCCTACTTATGGTAAGTTACATGCTTCCCTGGAAGCAAGGTGATTATGGCATGCACCTTATCTGTCAAAGTACATGGGCTTCCTTCCCAGTTTTAGTCTTCTCCAAGGTAGTTTGAAGCTCAGTCAGTTTCTTCCTAATTACATGGACACGCACTGGAAACTCAGTGTTGTTCTTATGACTCTATAGTAATACAGTGAGAACTTTCATCTGGAGTTAAAAAGGAGTTCTCATAAGATTTGCTGATAAAGTGAGCACAGTTGTTTTATGAACCGTTACTGGACAAGTATTTTGAAAACACTAGGGGCAGAAAGGAAAATGCATGTTAGCAGTATGGAAAAATCACTGCTGCTGTCTGAGGTGAGGCAGACGGGGGAGATTCAGAAGGGGGGAAAAAAGCCACATGCAAACAAAGAAGAACCCTTCACAAAATAATACAAGGTAGGGATTTCTAATATAATAACTACCTTGTTTAGTGATGTACCTCTGTATCATGACATTATAATTTTGTGCTGTAGGAGAGAAAGGATAAAATTTTCAGTTTGTTTACTGTTGGGCTGTACTTTGCTAAACCACACTTCACTGAACTAAGCACATGCAACTCTGCCCATAAGCCCCAATGAAAGAGCTTCAGCAAAGGCAAAGCCCTAAGTAAATAATCATGTAGCTACTGTGCTTGTTATACACTGTTTGAACTTGTGTAGCAAAGCAAATCTAGATACTGGGAAAAGAGGCAGAAATAGACTTAAAAACTCTAAGATCATAGGAAAGAAAATTGTTGTGAACTTTGTCCTGCAAAAACTGAAATACATTTGATTAACTGTAACATGGGTATACAATTTCTGAAATTTCATCTCCCAGCACAAGCTTAGAGGAGTAGGGGTACTTTAAGGCAGAACAAGTTCTTCAAGTTAAGCAGCCCTCTTCTTAGGCCAAATTACCTGAATTAACTCCATCTTTTCAGGCTACCACAAACAACTGGCAACTTCCCAGACTAACTTCCAATCAGGCAATGAAAGCTATATTCCCCCCACTAGTGTAGAAAAACCTGTAAAGCTTTTTTCAGCATCACCCTTTTAAAATTGGATATGTTCAAATTGGACTTCCCTTAATGTTCCAGTTTTTCAGTATTTGTAAAATGCTTGTATTCCTTTCACAAACTTATCTCTAGAACAGTCACCACTGTATTTTTTCCCCATTCCAAGACTTTGAGAAAACTCACCAAACATAGTAGAACTCATACTGTGTTTTGACATTGCTTTAGTGAAACAACTTCCATATCAGAACATCTTTCTGTTGGATAGTGGTTTAAAGACAGGAAATGCTTTATGTCACCTTTTGCTGTGCTTTTGCTATGTCTCTCCACATTTGAAAAAGAAGTATGTTCTCCCAAATGCCATTGAGTTTCCTCAGTTACAGGAAATCACAGATCTTCCAGTGACAAAAAATTAATCTTACAAAGAGTGACTTCGAAGAATCACCATGGAAATTTGTTCCTGGTCATACTATATGGTGTATTTGGCAGGTCAAAGCCTTCTCATTTGCTTTGAAGGCTAAACAGAAGACTTGTCATGAAAGCCTAATTCAGTTAGTCACACAAATGCTAACCTTTGCGCACAGAAGCAGCTACCGCCTGACCGTACCAAGTCTGTTAATCTCAGTATGACCTAATGATAAGAGAAGCACCACAGATTTTCAAATCACGCAAAGATTAGCATGTATATGCAGAGCAAGGTGGAGAAGAAACCTCAGCTACTAAGTGAAGCAACATACCTTCAGCTACCCTATTTGGCAGAAATCAAGTAGAGAGAAAGTATGGCAGAGCTGGAATTGAGAAGGAGCTCCTTTGCTTCATGCAGCTCTCTTTTAAGCAGAGACAAAAAGCAATAGGAACTGTGATTAAGGAATGGGGCTTTACACAGTGCCTGTGGCCTGGCACACCCGTGAAATTTCAATAGCCTGTCCATTTGTACTAGTGTAGCTAAGCACTTCTTGAACTTTGTTTGCAGCATCTATGTGACCTGTATGCTCATTCTTCTCTTTAAAAGCACAGAGAGCCTAAGCTGAACACAGCACACTAAAGGGCAGCTAGCTAGGGTGACTACCTCTAACTTCTGCAACATATTAAGTAGAGGCCCGGGGAAAGGATGTGGCACCGTATATCTTGTTTTTCTTCTCTCTGTATAGCCACTCTTGAATTTAAAAGAAAACTGCTATTCATCCACCTACAAAACTGCTTTGGTTTTAAAGGCTACAGCATTCAAGGCAAGGCAAGCTCTGAAACTTGGATGGCATAGAGACGTTAGCTTCTTACTGTGAAATATCACAGTTCAAGTTGGAAGGATCACAATCTTATGAGTCTAGTAGAAATGTTCTGACAGAATTTTGGATGATGCCCTTCATAGGGGCATAATGTAAGTCCAATCTAGGAAAAAAACCAGTCCAGGGTTGCTTAGCCTTTCACCTGTTCTCTGCCCAATCTCTGCCTTTCTTTTTGCTTGTAGTAACTTTCAGTCATGGTGGACATGGTTACTGGGTATGTAATTTCATGTAAGTTCAAGGTTATACATTCAGTATTAAGTATGCAGTGGCCTCTTACTGCTCAGGCCAGCCCTCAGGAGTCCCAGACATTACAGGTAACAGAAACTCTGGAGGAAGGAAGACTGTCCCTTGGTTGAGGAGGATCAAGTTAGAGATCTGTTAAGTAAACTGGAGATCCACAAATCCATGGGTCTTGATGGGATGCTTCTGTGAGTGCTGAGGGAGTTGGCAGAAGTCATTGCTGGGCCACTCTCCATCATCTTTGAAAGGTCCTGGAGAACAAAGTGTCTGAGGACTAGAGGAAAGCCAACGTCACTCCAACCTTCAAAAAGAGCAAGAAGTAGGATCCAGGAAACTACAGACCAGTCAGCCTCACCTCTGTTCCTGGAAAGATGGTGGAATAGTTCGTTCTGGGCACCATCTCCAAGCATCTGGAGGAAAAGAAGGTTGTCAGAAGTAGTCAACATGGATTCACCAAGGAAAAGTCATGTCTGACCAATCTGATAGCCTTCTATGATGGCATGACTGGATGGATAGATGAGGGGAGGGCAGTGGATGTTGTCTGCCTTGACTTCAGCAAGGCTTTTGACACCATCTCTGCATCATCCTCTCAGGCAAGCTTAGGAAGTGTGGGTTAGATGAATGGACAGTGGGATGGATTGAAAACTGGCTGGCAGGTAGAGCTCAGAGACTTGTGATCAGTGGTATGGATTCTAGCTGGAGGCCTGTACAAGTGGTATTCCTCAGGGGTCAGTACTGGGTCCAGTCCTGTTCAATATATTCATGAAGGACCTGGATGAGGGGACAGAGTGTACCCTCAGCAAGTCTGATGACACAAAACTGGGAGAGGTGGCTGACACACCAGAAGGCTGTGCTGCCATTCGGTGCGACCTGAACAGGCTGGAGAGTTGGTCAGAGAGAAACCTAATGAAATTCAACAAAGGCAAGTGTAGGGTCCTGCACCTGGGGAGGAATAACCCCATGCACCAGTACAGGTTGGGGGCTGACCTGCTGGAAAGCAGCTCTGTGGAAAGGGACCTGGGAGTCCTGGTGGACAACAGGATGACCATGAGGCAGCAATGTGCCCTTGTGGCCAACAAGGCCAGTGGCATCCTGGGGTGCATCAAGAAGAGTGTGGCAAGCAGGTCGAGGGAGGTCATCCTCCCCCTCTATTCTGCCCTGGTGAGGCCACATCTGGAGTACTGTGTCCAGTTCTGGGCTCCCCAGTTCAAGAAGGACAGGGAACTGCTGGAGAAGGTACCGAGAACAGGTACAAAGATGATTAGGGGGCTGGAACATCTTTCTTATGAGGAAGGGCTGAGGGACTTGGGTCTCTTCAGCCTGGAGAAGAGAATATTGAAGGGGGATCTCATCAATGCTTATAAATACTTAAAGAGAGGATGCCAGGAGGATGGGACCAGTCTTTTTTCAGTGGTGCCCAGTGATGGGACAAGAGATAATGGCTATAAATTTGACCACAGGAAGTTCCATCTAAACATGAGGAGCTATAAGTAAACTCCTTTACTTTGAGAGTGGCAGAACACTGGAACAGGCTGCCCAGAGAAGTGTTGGAGTCTCTGACTCTGGAGACAAACCTGCCTGGACAATTTATGTCTCCACATAAATTCAAAACCTGCCTCGACACCATCCTGGGCAACCTGCTCTAGGTTAACCTGCTCTGGCAGGGAGGTTGGACTAGATGATCTCCAGAGGTCCCTTCCAGCCCCTATGATTCTATGATTCTGTGAATTGCCATGCATGAAATAAGAAATTGCTTTTTAAAAATGCGGTGGAATCTGCTCAAGCCTGAAAAATGTTCACATCCTTACCCACATGGGGTCCTGGGTTCCCTTTGTTCTGCTACTCCATATTTTTCACCAGGAAGGCTGTTCAAAGAAAAATCTTTTAATCAGAAAAACCTCGAGGGCCCAACCTCCTGATGAGATGGCTTTCTATGCAGGGAGTCTTTCTTATGTGAGGAAGTGCCAATAGGTCAACGAGACCTGTGTGCACAAACACCAATCAGCCGTGTCATTACTCCTTATATGCAGATTTTGAAAGATCTACATCTTCTTAAAAACAACCCCAGAAACAAAAAACAAACCAAACAAACCAACAACAAACCAAAAAAACCACAAACCACCACACCCCCCCCCAAAAACCCTAACAAAACAAGACCAGAAAAGACCAACTGAACTGATTCCTTGCAAAGAGCAGTAAACTATACCCGTGATTAGTTCAGGAAAAGTCCAGGAACCCTATGGTAAGACGAGAGGTTAAGGAACTTTATGTTAATTCTAAGGCAAAATGTAAGAAAACACCCAACCATGTCCTATCAAAATTTAAAAAATGAAGGCATTCTTCATGTATTTTAATCACAATTAATGACAGACATCCATTCCCTGCTTTTTCTCTGCCTGTTACAGATCACCTTATACTTACTGCTAGCTGTTTCAGACTGTGTGATGGATGCAAACCTGATGGATCAAATAAATCTTTGATGTGAATTTCCTAAATTCTATGGGATTATACCAAGGATAAAAATATAATACATGTTGCTCTTGAATTCTTCTGGCAATTTAGAATGTGCAACATAGAATAGTAACCATCATTTACGTAAAATATTTTGACTAATTCACTTCAGATGTTTTTGTCATGTGGATTATCAACACAAGAGGGTTTGACACCAAATGTAAGTTAATTGTTTTCCTAGTTAACATTACCTTGTTAATGAAGTACACAGCATTTCTCTAGAGTTATTACCTATGCAGTGCTTGTAAAATACCATTTTATAGTGGATTCACATTTTTAGAAGCAGTACCAGCTTTGCCTGAAATGAACTGGTATATTAGAGGATTTCCAGGCTGAACTCCACCAGTGCTTGGACTGGCCCAGGATGGTGTATTACAAAAGTCTTGGTAGCCTTAATGCTTTACAATACCTATGGGGTCATCTTTTGACAAAAAGGTATGATGGAAATGCAACTGCCAAACTTTGGTAAGGTAGCTGGCTATGAATGACATTAATCCACCAGATGCCCCCAATTTGGATACCTCTTTACCAAGTTTGTTTCAAAAAATATGAGATGTGAGTCAGTGGTGTATTACATTAGCTTCATGACAACTTATCTCCAGTGAGTCACTGGCGATAAAGAAGCTGGGTTAATATTTACCTATTGTATTTACAAAAATCGCATACCCTTTAATGGCAAATGATCCATGAAATGGGCTGTAAAGGGGCCAAGAGGAATTGTTCTTTTTGCTAGTACAGCTGCAGCAGAGCGAAGGCCTCTTGTGCCGCAGGGCCCAATAAAGGGAAGAGTTATTAATCCCAGTATGTCACTGCAGGGGGAATAGTTATAGCTTGCGTGCCTGCAATAGCAATGGTTCAGTGGTAAGTGATCAACATATTCACAAGTTCACTGTCAGTTTGAATTTCCTTCTGAAAAGCTACCACATATTTCTTCTGAAAACCTCAGTGCTGACGCACTTGAATTTGAATCCAAATATCCTTCCCCTGTTAGCAGCCCTGAAACCATTGCAGGGGATTGAAACTTCCAGTGATTTCTAAGGACTGTAGCCAGCAAGAACCAGAAGCAGCAGGTTTGGGTGGTCACTGACAGGAACTCTGCTCCATAAGAAATGGGAAAGGAATGGCAAAAATGACAGAGCAGACAAGTGGAGGTAAGGAAATGGTACAGAACAAGAAGACTGGGTTTCCTTCTGTGTAGCAAGAGATGTACTCTTGCGTTTCACAGGGGAGGATCCCAAGTGACAGATATTACCTACCTGTTGAGGGGAGCATAAGTGGATGGTGGCTCGATGAATTACTTGTTTTACTCTGTCTGTTACTTGGGCACAGTTTTAATATGTGCTGTTCATGTTGTTCCCAGCCCCCTAAGTGCTAAGTGGGGCTTGCAGGGGGAAATCATGCCTTAGCTCATCCCTCCTGCCCACCCTGACACGTCCCTGGACCACCCCACATGTAAAAGACAAAGGGCTGGGAGCTGCAGTGGACAGCCTCACCATGTCTTTGCCATCTAAGGACTACTACAACCTGAAGGGTATCTTTGGCAAGTAGTTATTCCACTGGGAATAAAGACCTTTTTTTCTAGGGTCAGGAATCTTACTCCTAAAATCCTATTCTTTCTGTTCTCATACCAATCTGAATGAAATAAGCGCCTCAATTGCCTGTGTGGGAATGGGAAAGGAAGAGAACTATGATTAAAAAAAAAAATAACTGTATCTCAGCAGAGTTCTACATTTGGATTTTGTCACTAGCCTTGATTTTTAGTTTTAATAGGTTTTTTAATTTTAATAGGGTTCAGCTTTCCATTTTTATCCTTGATTAAGCTCTCTTTGTCAGTGTCTGTGATCTACTGACCTGTGCACTTTTTCTCCTGGACTTCACAGTCCTTCCCCACACCTGCCATTAACACTGTTCTGTGGCCTGAACAAGAACTCAGTCTCAAAGTTACCATTGAACTGTGTTGAATTAGGGTGTTGCTGTTGCACTCTATTCAATTTCAGATGGTCCTCATATCGACAATGTCATACTCTTGCAGGTTTTTTTAACTACTCGATATTTTGATGGTTTACTTTGTAACTATTTGGGTGGAGGCCAGCAGGAAAGATGCGTTGTAATTAAAAGTAGCAGAAACCTATTACTTCCATCACTGGTGCCATAAAGCTTGTTATTTCTGTATTCCAGCCAAAATGGCAGGGCTTCAAGAACAGACTTTACCTTCCAGTAGTGACCTGCGTCAAGTGCAACTGACAATGGAATTAATGGGGCACGGACAGTGGGAAAGGGGTAACGTGAACTCATGTTTCATGTACTGCACAATGCTCTTGCCTACTAGTGCAGAATTTTCTTAATAGCAACAGCAGCAGCAAATCTTTGTCTGGCAGACATTTGAACCTCTAATTCTGTAAGCCACGTCGTAAGCGGCTCATAACTGTGTAGGAGGAACAGCTGAAAGAAACAGTGGGCCAGCTTTAGGACACTTAACTTTGTAAATGCTGAAAAGCTTGGTAAAGCAGTGAGCAAGATGCAGTTTTGCGTCCACATTTCAAGGACCAGCTTACTGTCTGCCAGCCAGATAAAAGGGCATGCATATTCCCCAGTGAGTGCGTGGACGGACTCGTCTTGAGGACTTGCAAAAGGGTGAAACCTAAGTCCACTTAAAACTGTATTTGTGCCACTTACTACTGGCAATCATTCTGACATTAGTGTATTACCAAAGGGGCACGAAGCACTTTAAAGTGTGGGCCCACTTGCTACCCATGTTTGATTTGCTGGGACTGGATCAGAAGCGTCCTCTGTGTCAGAAGGAATTCTCCCATGGCACGGACAAGGTGAAGAAATGCTAGGTCAGCTTGTGCCAACAGAGCAAGTAAATCTCTAAAAGAGACCTTAAAATTACTGACATCAAATATCTGTGTAGGATATCTAAGAACTGTCCTACAGTGGAATGTAGATCCACTCATGACTGAGGCCGCTAGATATTTTATGGGTATGTGATAGGGTATTAAAGCAATCTGACAGCACCAAGGGACCCTTTTTCAGCAGCATAATTTTGGAGGTGAAGGAATGAATTGCGGTCTACATTTTGGTGGGGCTTGGGCTCCCTTATGCTGTTTGGAGAAGCCACCACTTCTGTGTTCATAAAGAATAAATTAACTTCCCGTGTCTGACTGGTACAATTAAACCACATTTATGCAGTAGAGGTGAGAAGTTGCGCTTTGTGGACTAATCTATTTCCTGGTCTGATGAAGCAGTAAATCTCTGATATTTTTTGTAAGATATTTTGGATACACTTCTTAAAGGACATTGCCCTTCTGACAAAAGTTTTTACTCTAAATAAAGTATACATTGTGCCTGACCTTATAATACTTTTTGCTCTAACATTTAGAAGTTGCCACTAAGCTAACAAAGGCAACAAATGCATTTTCTTGAGCTGGGGGACTGTGCTGATGTGCAAGCCAGAGAAGAGCTCTGCAAAGGGATTGCTTGTTACTAATCAGATGTTGTGAAAAACTAGTGTTGCCAAAGAAAAAGCAATACTGTAGGCGTGGCAGATGGGGGAACCTATATTAAAAAAAGGGAAATAAGAAGAGGACAGCTTTCTGCCTCCACTTAAAGCAAGAGAGAACTGGATACCTGTCTTGTCTGAAAGACAGGAGGTTGTTGGGTGCTAAACATGAAACACTGAAAGAAAACTGAATGAAGCTCCACCTTTCAGAGACCCTGCCATCAATGTTTTGTTCTCATGCCAAATTCCTGGACTATAAAAATCTGCCTATAAGCCAAGAAAAAAACACTTCCCTGGAAGGATTTTCAAGTTACTGCTTCGTGGCAAGATGGAAATAGAAAAGGGGAAGTCATTTTGGATCTTCTGCCTCATTTGGAGTTGTTGCAAAGGCAAAGAACCAGTTCAGATAGGTAAGAAAAAACATCTAATTCTGAGATTATTTTCTGACATATTGCTCTATGCAGGTGACAAACAGAGTTGCCAAAGGAAAATGTGCAATATATTGATGTAAGAGCTGTAGACATGCCAGATACTGCTTAACATCATATATTTTCATCCTTAATGTCAACCATTTAAGTATTTCACTCTTTTTTCTTTCACTATTAGGTAGTTTATCAACTGCTTTATGTCCTAAGTGACTAATCTTAAAGAGGAGACTCTCTGAATGCAGTTTGCATCAAAAAAAAATGGTGACATCCTTTTCAACTCATTTCACATGTATTCTTTACGGAAGTATGTTACCATAATGCCTGCTAGGCTTGATTTTTCGGTATGAAATACTGCATTAGGAGTAATCACATCTTTTGTGGTCTCCTGCACTGTTAGCTCCTGGTTTGGTTTTGAATGTCTCATACTTTTGCCAGTTGCTTAATTCACAAACAATTGATGTGGCAGTTATTGCTGACTTCGTAATTCCAGCATCTCCACTTCCAAGAACAGCCTAACTTTCTCATTTCCCCTCATTATTGTGTATAAAAGTGCTAAATTACCCTATTCCACTTTAGGGCTGCAAAAATCTATGGCAAATTAGTCCCTTTAGAAAACTGTTTCTGTAAGGATTTCTTGGGACTTGAGTTTATCTTGCACATTTCTAATATTAAGGTCTGAATTTTTCCATTTTCCCCTGCTCATTCTTAGGTAGGAATATTTAATAATATTTTAGAGTTAACTGTGTACATTAATGACTGGTTTTGATTTGATCTGCGATGGATGATGCTATGTTGATTTTCCTGAATGTGCCATATAAAAAAAAAAAAAAAAAAATTCACCCATTTTCATTTGTCATTCTTTCAGATAGGCCTCAAAGAAATGCCAGAAGTATTTTGTAGCAAGTATGTCTTATCTAATTCAAGGTGATTCATATTGGCTTTGTGCAGCTCAGTGGTATGAAAACTTTCAGAAGTGATGTCTTATATGTATGTATCCATACCTTCAACAGAGGTATAACTCAGAGGTCCAAGACATGAGTTTTGCTTGAGATGAAGAACAAGTAGCTGTGAGCCAAGTGCTGAAGCTGGTGGCAGCCTCAACTACTGAGATCAGTGGCTGCCATTTTGCTGTAGAGTCAAGCCACCTGTGATAGCTCCTGGAAGGGACTTAATTCCAGACTTTGGACCAAAGTCTTGCCTATGTTAAGAAACAGGATTTCAAAAGTAGAAATGAGGTTTAGGCAGCCAGAATGAGATTCCCCTTGCTTCACTTTAGATATCTACAGTGTAACTGTATCTACAGTGTAAGTGCTGAGGGGTGCCATCTACATTGGCACCCTCAACAACTTTTATAGAAATGGAGAGAACTATGCAGTCTTGGGCCATCTTCTTTCTAAGTAGATATGTAAGGCAGGGAAGCTGAACCTCTTCTGCTTTTCAGTGTTAACTTCAAAGGAGCCTGGGCTCATGTGCTTACAATGGAGGTATCTCCAGCATAGACTTCTAAAGTTCAGTGAGATGAAACTCCTTTCCCCAAGCTAGTATGTTACAGGGGTTAATGTTTTTGCCTTTGAAAATCTCTCCTTTAATGTTTTTCAACAACCACAACAAAAAAAGCTAAGCACCTCGTGGGGTGAATTTCTAAGCTCTCCTTCTATGACTCTTTGTTTTAGTCCAGGTCTCTGCTGTTAGCAGGAGTGAATGTGCCACCTGGGGCAACTTCCACTTTCATACATTTGACCATGTTAAGTTCACTTTTCCTGGAACCTGCACATATGTCTTCGCTTCACACTGCAATGACAGCTACCAGGACTTCAACATCCAAATCAGGCGCAGTGACAAGAATAGCTTCCTGATCTACTTCACTGTCACCATTGACGGAGTGATCTTGGAGGTGAAGGAAACAGGCATCACGGTGAATGGGAACAAGTGAGTAAAGACTATACTGTTGTTTCCCTTTGCAGCAGTTTTATTGATGTCTCCTCGTGCAACAGGTTTATTGCTACACAGTAGCAATAGGTCATCTGTCTAGAAAGTGGTCCTATTCTGCAGAGGTGCAAATGGCTGTGTACAGTACGTTCATAGCACTTTGAACAGAGTATTGAGAAGATGCTGCCCATAGTGGTGGAGGAGGCAAGAAGCATGCAAACTACATTTCACAGGGATCAACACCAACATGTTAAGCAAGAGGCAATGTGTATGTTGTAAAAACAGAAGGTGTATGTTTCCTTAATGTTGCCTTGGTTTGGGAGGGACAGTTGGAGGGAAGGAGATAAAATCAACACTTTACTTATAGGAGGTTTCGATTTTGTAGAAACTTTGTATTTTTTTCTCAAAACATTATTTCTGTGGTACTAACCCTACTGTTGCATGTTGCTGTTCAGGAACAGATGGTCCTTTTAGAGAAAGTTTTCTGTTTCCAGATAGATTAATCTAGAAAATTGCACTACTTTGCAGGTCACAGCTTGCCTTGGGGTCTTCTTACACAAAAGGCAGAAGATTCAGAAGTCAAAATCCACACCTTTAATTCCAATCTGAAATGAACCAGAAAGCAAACTGCAAACTGAAGGGTAAAAATACTCCATAAGTAAAAAGTCGTGTGCAACAGCAGCTGAAAGTTGGGTATAATTAAGGGCAGCCCTCATGAGAAATGCAGCGCCCTGCTCCCAGCATATAGGTATGAAGGGCCAAGGCAAGCTTTGACTCACATTTTTTTGTGAGGAAAAATCCTCACAATCTTGGAGAGAAAATTGCAAGCATATGGGCCGTCTTCTCTTGACAGCCTTCTAGAAACAACCAAATATAGAATAGCATCACTCACTTGTTATCATAGTAGCAAAGCCCAGATATATCTTCTAAATCTACTTTTTAGGCATTTTCAGATTTTCTAAGTTTTTCAGGCTCTGGGAAAATGAATGGTAATTGTCTTAGTGAGATGAAAAAGTAATGTAGGTCTGAGTCATGTCAGTACATGAATAACAGAACAGTCCTCTTTTCACACCTCTGTGAATCCCAGATGTCAAGAATAGCCTGGAAGGATGATAAGAACCTGCAATATCCTCATGTGGAGGATTATCTTCTCAGTATTTTGATCTTGCTCCTTATAACTTCTTGGTTTAGGTCATCAGGATATGTAAACAAGCAGAGCTGCATTGGTATCAGTCAAAGGGCTAATGTAGTGTTGACACTCATAATCAAAATACATTGTGTTGTGGATTAAGGTTGGTAAAAGTTCACATATCTAAGATTACTGAACAAGGTGATCAAATTTAATGCATTGTGTAGATGAAGGCTGACCTTGAAAAGAATGTCCCTATGGCATATTTAGCTCCTTTTGACTCTAGTTTTTCTTCCTATGTCTGTAAGAGGATTTGATCAGTCTTTTTTTCAATGCAATCTGTTTTGTTCCCTCCGATTTCCAGGATCTCCATGCCCTTCAGCTTGAAGAGCATTCTGATTGAAGACACCTGTGCTTACTTCCAAGTCACTTCCAAGATGGGCCTGACACTCAAGTGGAACTGGGCTGACACTCTCCTAGTATGAACAGCCAGTTAGTTGTTTTTCTCTTGGTGAACTTCATTAATGACGAAAAGCAAAGCTGGATGCAAGCACTGTGTTGATATAAGAGATTGTGGGGGAGAGGTATCACTGTATCCATAAGTTAATAGGGACATACCAAACTAGGCAATAGTTTCATGGGGCATGGAGTCACAACCCCCAGCCAGTTTATATTATATGACAAAATATATTGGAAAAATATATTTCCAGTTAATATTATATGACAAAAGGTGCCACTGTAAAGCCTGAATATAGCACCTCTGCAGTTACCTGCTTCCTCCCTGGGGCACTGGCATAAATTCTGGTTTAATAAAGTATTTGCTGCCCCCCTTCCCCTGTAGTAATTAATACCAGAAGTATCACAGGCACCACCTGTAGACTTGACCCAATTTTAGGGTTACACAGTTGCACAAAAAGCACTGGTGGACCTGAGTGATGACAGTACTGCCCTTCAAGCATGTAGGAGTGATAAGGTGCAATAGCTCTATCTAGCAAGGCAATAGTAACAAGGCTCTTTATCACCCCGTAGTATGGGTAGAACAAGTTGTGTTGGACAGACCCACCCATAGAAATGCTATGAAGTCTTCCATTTAGCCTATGGACTACAAAAAACCCTAGATATGGGTAAGAGCTGACCAGAAGTGCTTCTTTGCAGCATCCAGCATCAGAGTACAATTATCTAACCTGCCCATTGTGGAGCTGAGGTACCTTGCAAGAGATACCACATGTCTATGTACCTCTATACTGGGAACACTGGTCCAAGGATTATTCCAGCATTCAGCATGCTTCAGTTAACTGTTTAGTAGGTAGGAACGACAATTGTGAAATTATCTTCCCATTTAAATTCAGCATGTCTGCTGGTAAGTTATATGGCAGGTTTGTAACAGAGAACGAAACTGCTACAAATTGGTAATGAGTATGTTCTGCTACTGTGCTTTTCTATTGTGGACTACTTTGTAATGTGCTGCTAACGGTGGGGAAAGCCTTTAAACTCTGGGTTTCCTCTTCGCTTTTGTTTTGTAGCTGGACGTGGAAGAAACATATAAAGAGAAAATATGTGGTCTATGTGGAAACTACGATGGCAATGAGAAGAATGATTTGATTTTGGATGGTAGGCCATGAATACAGCATATTCCATATAGAACAGAACTGCTAATACATGACACAAAACTTTGTATTGGTTTCCTCTAAGCAGGGTTTCAGATTTCCCAACAGGCACTCTGAAATACGTGAACATTTCTATATACAGGAAATATACTTTAAGATGTTCTGGGATGATTTGTGTTCCTCTGCTCTTTGCAAACTTGCAAGAGTCTCAAATATCTTTGATCCAAATTAATTGCCTGGCTGTCATGTAGCAGCTTTGCCAGGTTTCCCACTGATACTAGCAAACTTCAAGGAACTTGTTTCAAACGAGGCAGGAGTGCATTTTCTGTCCTTCCATTTTCATAATTTTACAGTTGGGTATCAAATGTGTTTATTTTTGCCTCTGTAATGAAATGAATGCATCATCACTGAGCCAAAGAGATTTCCTTGAGCATCTTTGCAGAAACCATGGTGCCATCCACTGACATCTTCAGATATTGCACTGAACTGGAAAGAGGCCAAAGCAGCAAATTCTGTGGCAGGTTATATAAGCAAAAGAAACGTGCATGCTGGGGTATTAGCTGCAGGACTGAAGCCAAAGTTACAACATCATCGCTTCATGTAATACCTGAACTTCTTGAGTCACCAGAAAAATATTGTCATCTACCTTGCCCATCCAGAAAGAATCCTGAGATTTGATTAAAAATACTACTCGTAGTGGTAGATTTGGGTTCATTTTCATATTTCGTATTAAGCTTTTGGAGGTATCTCAGTCACGTTTCTGCCCTTTACTTCACAAACACAATAGGAAAAAACTAAAGCTGGCTTAAATTTTTCTGAAGAAACAGTTTCCTACTGAGAAGCATTACTCTAAAAAAAGCAGGCTCTCCTTTTATGCATCTGTTTCCACACATAACAGATTCCCACACCCAGCAACCAGGTGGCCTCCCACATCCCTCCTTTCTGCTCTGAACATATCCATCTCTCTGGGCTGAGCAGGCAACAGTCAGTCTGCCTGCCCAGGCTAAGATCCACCGCACGTAAATGTCAAAAATGTCTTCTCTCTTTCAGAGTCTTTTCTCTTCAGGAAAAAAATTATCAGGAAAAAACCCCTCATTTCTGCATGGAGTAGCTCTTCTTGAAACTTTATTCTTTATATTCTTTAATGCCAATTGAGATCCTTGGGAAATCACATGGCTCCAAGAAATCAAGGCTTTAGAAAGGCTACTGTTTCCGGAAAAGTTAGTGGTAAAACACCTGAAAACAATGCTTTTGTGGAAGTCACTCGCTGAGGCCTGCACTTAGTTAAGGGTCTGAGCCAGTATAGGAAAACAGACCTGGTCAGAAATCCATCTATCAAACATTTAAAAAAATATATATATATCAGAGAATAGCAATTTATGTATACTCTCCATAAAAATATACAAATTTCAAACTTTTTCAGAAATATTTCTCACATCCATGATCAAATTTCTGGTAATGCTTTGGGAAAATGCACCCCTCTAACTAGTGTAATGGTTACATACATTTATTTTGTGCCTGTCCTCTCCTGCTCCCTCTTCCCATCTTCTCTAGCCTGTAAAAAGTAACAGATTTCCAGATGATTACAAACATACGCAACTAAGGTTGCATTTTAGGTTGTGATAGCAGAAGGCAAACTAAAATGTATGACCATTACACATGCAAATACAAAATTCTGTGAGATCAAGTACCCCCATAATAAACAGAAGTCCTTGGAAGTGGTGACATGCAACAGAAAGGTCAGGACTCTCATGTGATTATAAACATCCAGGCTGACAGCAGGCCATGATACAAGTGTGCCAGATTCCTGGCTCTATCTCAACAGAAGTTATACCAAGCTGTCATCCTCTCTAATATGGATGCTGGGGCTAAATTTGGGCATTTGGTGAAGTGCATACTGTCTTAGAGCTCAAAGATTAAGTGCATCTTTATAGCCCATTAACTGATCTAAAGAATTGCAGGCAATTACTCAGATGTGTCTGTGGATTTTGCAGGGTATAAAATGCATCCGAGGCAGTTTGGGAACTTCCACAAAGTAGAGGATCCATCAGAAAAGTGTGCTGATGTGAGTCCAGATGACCACGGAGGAAGACACCCTAGGAGGGAAGATAACAGATGCAGTAAATACGTAAGTATGTGTGGCCAAGAAGTATAAACCCTCCTGAACTACAGCCCTGGAGAGACTGTTGAAAAAAGTGTTAATTGCAGAGCATGCATTGAACTGAATTTTTCAGGAGTCTACCCAGGAATCTGAGCAAAATGTTGTTCTTGCAGTTGAAAGTGTATCCTATTATACTGTTACGGAAATAGTTGGAAAATGCACAATTAAATGGCAGCTTCCATTCCAAGCAAAAGGACCTCATGACAGGAAGTTAGACTGAAGAATTTCTCAAGCTCCCTTCCAACCTGAATTATCCTGTGACCTCGGAACTGTGTCATCAAAAATTGGGATGCGCATCCACAAACCTGGAAGTTGGTAAAACATCATGTGTTCTTTTCCTTCTTTTCTTTTTTTGCAGAAAAAAAGATGCAAGAAACTTATGTCCCGTTTTGGAAACTGTCCCAAAGTGGTTGCATTTGATGACTACATAGAGACCTGTGCTGAGGATATGTGCCACTGTGCAGTTAATTCTTCTCACTCCGATTTGGTTTCCAGCTGCATATGCAGCACTTTAAACCAGTACTCTCGAGACTGTGTCCTCAAGAAGGGAGACCCTGGGGAATGGAGAACCAAAGAACTTTGCTGTAAGTAACAACTGCTCTGGAGATTTCTATCAGGTTAGACATATGCATGTGTTCTGATCCCAGCAGAGCAAAGCTGGGACCTCTGTTAAATACTCTGAATTAATCTGTAGAGATACGTTGACAGAAACACTGTAAATGGAAAAGCTTCTACAAATTTAACTGGATTTTGCTCCTTAAATTAGAAATATATTTCCCCTCCTACTTATAGCCATTTTATCCAGTTCTTCTTTCAATTTTACTGTGCGCAGTTAACTCGTAAATTGCCTTGGCTTAAATGTTGACATCTAGTCAGAAGTAATCACTGAGAAGTCTAATGTGTTTGCCCTTAGCTTATCCTATGCTTTCATACTCAGTTGTCACAGCTACTGAGCAGGAAATCACTGTAAACCCAGGGGGAATGCTACAGGTAGTTCTCTAAAACTGTTGGTGTGGATTGGGTTACAAAATTAATGCCAAAATGACTGATGTTTCAGGCAAAAATAAACTGTTATGACTCCATAAATGATTCCAGTGACCTTTGCTTGTACCATGACTTCAGCCAACCTTGAGCTAGTAAAATAATATGAAATAACTCATATTTCCCAGCAGTACTGTTTTCTCCAAAGATGAAGTAAAAGTGACCATAAAAAGTTCCTTTAGAGGTTAAACAAACATGATATTTCTGGATAGAAAGTTTTGCAAACAAGATATGAGGGGAAGGAGGAAAAAGGAGTTGCGTAGGGATACAATGATTTGAAAGCTCTTATAAATAGATCATTAACATACCGCATTTTCATTTGGTCTTGCAGATCAGGAATGCCCAAACAATATGGAGTACATGGAATGTGGAAACTCCTGTGCTGACACATGCACTGACCCAGAAAGGAGCAAGATTTGTAAAGCCCCATGTACCGATGGCTGTTTCTGTCCTCCTGGTAAGGCAATTCGCTTCTTCCAATGGGTCACACACATCAAGGGACAAAGAGAGAGGTTGTTCCCTTTCAGTTAGTGCCATGTTTTTTTCTTTGATATTTTACACTAAAACCAATGAATATACTGTTTTTTCTAGCATAATTTAACAACTTTCTTCTTGGAAGAACCAGAAAAAAATGGTACAGATGTGGAAAAAGAAGCAGTGTTCTCTAGACAGTAAGAATGCAGGTGAAGATGTCTGGTGAGGTGCCTCCCTGCTACAAGACTAGATCTTGCTGTAGCTTAAATCACATGTAATAGAAATGCATTGCCAAATATGTGCATGTGTAAGTTTGCATATGAAGTAGAGGCTAAGCTGAGGGTCTGATTTCTGTTAGATTCACTATCAGAAAAGGTTGGAAACTGGCTCACATCCTTGAATGTGGCACTTGATAGTCCTGCTCACAGTGACAAATGTTTTTTCCACTACAGAGATATACTTTGGGTTTTGCATTGCTTTCATTTAAGCTCTAGTAGGAAATGTTTCCCATTCATTAACACCTGAAATAGCCTCATGTAGTGTTTACCTTAAAACATATCCCATTCATTTACAGAAATGCTGAATACCCCAGCTTTTTCCTTACTCTAATCTTTGATGGTGTTTCCCAGACTCATCAAACAAATATTAACTGACGAATGTGTCTGAACAGGAACTATCCTTGATGACCTTGGTGACAAAAAATGCATCCCCAGAGACAGCTGCCCCTGTATGTTTCAAGGCAAAGTCTACTCATCTGGAGGGACTTACTCCACACCCTGCCAAAACTGGTACTGTCATGAACTTGATTGCACTAACAAGGCAGAGGCATTTTTTTCAGAGACTTGATTAATTGCATTCTGTTCTTCCCTCCCGCCGCGGCCCTTTTTTTTTCCCCTATTCCTAACATTTGTCTAAATCTTAAAAAAAAAAAAAAAAAAAAAAAAAAAAAAGACGGATCTGAATTTCAACAGTACAGGAAACCTTAGAGGCAGTCCTCAGCCTCACATAGTTACCACCCTCACTTGGAACTGCCAGGAAAAGAGTCATATCTTACCAGACAAGGAGTTAATGAGTTACATTTCCAACCACCTCTAGATCTACAAAAGGCTGTTTCAAGGCCTGGATCTTAAAAGTCCTGATCCTTGAGAATGATTTGATTTAGAAAAAAATCTCTGCTGTGCAGTAGTGAAAGGTGATAAGACCTCAGGTATATTTTTCTCAAAACAATTTTATTTCTCACTCTGATATCCATCTAGTGAATGAACAATCATACATATTACTTGAGCTCCTGTGACACAGCATCATTTCTTGACCAGAGGCCTAACCTTTACTACAGGGAGGAATGAAATATGCTGTGGTACATGGTGGTGTAGGCCAGATGTTCTGCAAACTGCTTTGGATCCAGTATTTCCTGCTTTTTGAGGAAAGGCCCTGCAAAACCTGCAGTTCTGAGGAACTTAACTTGATGGGCTCTGGATGGTTCCCATCTAGCCACATCCTCACTTACTCCTCCCAAGGCCTGAGGTAATGTGGCTGGATTGTTGTCCTCTTGTATGCACAGCTTTAAGAATTTTAACTCCTCATTATCTCACATCCTCTATAATTAGTTACTAAAATGTTGCATCAGCCACTTGCTGAACAGTTGCATCAGTAACATAAAATGTTGCAAGATCCTGCTTGGAGGCACTTTTTCTTTCTTTATAGAATCATAGAATCATAGAATCGCTTGGGTTGGAAGAGACCTTCAAGATCATCAAGTCCAACCATAACCTACACTACCAAAAACACCACTATGAACTCAAGTAAACAATTTAGGACCTAAAAAACATTTCTTGCTTGACCAATTCAGTGTCTCTCAGAAGGAGCTTTTTGAATACCAGTGTAGTTAATTCTCTCATTGAGAGGCATTCATCCTTCACACTTCAAGGGCCTAGTATAAAGTCCTCCTACTGGAATTTAGTAAGTAGCCAAATAGAAAGCTAAAAAGCCAAAGAGGGTGTCATCTGTGCAGATTCAGACACAGATATTGTCTTACCTTTGCTCCTTTAAAGCTATGTTTATTCTAACTCCTCCTTTTTGGGTTTTGTGCAGTACTTGCAAAGGAGGCCACTGGAGCTGTACCTCTCTGCCCTGTTCTGGAAGCTGCAATATAGATGGAGGATTCCATGTAACAACGTTTGATAATAAGAGATTCAATTTTCATGGCAACTGCCATTATGTCTTAGCTAAGGTATAAGTAATCTCCCATTTCACTCCTAAATCTCTTGAGTAGCATGAGGCATTAAGCTGTGCTGGAGCTTTATATGACTTAATTTAGTTAAATTGCACCAATGCAGCAAAGCACTTCAGCACATGCTCATTCTTAAACACCATATTTTTTCCCATTTGAAATGGATTGCAAATCAATTTCTTCATGTTTAGCATCAAAGTTTTACAGCTTCAACATAGTTTTGCATCTTTTTTTCTTTTTTTTTTTTTTTTAGATTAATTATTTTTCTTATTGGATGCATTACTGTAGATTTAAGCACTTCTCCAGAAGCTTTCTTCGTGTCACATGGAAGTAGATAAGCAAAAATTCCTGCAATAAGACTCAATTCCATGTTACTATCTGCAAATATGTGGTCCACATAGATTGATAGCAAGGAAACAGAGTGCAGAGCAAAGGCGGTGAACATTATTGATTTTGGCAATGAAATAAAGCGGTTTGCAGTAAGAGATTAAAAGTCCCAGTTATTTCATTATTCCATTTTAGCCTTTCAAAGGCACCTTTTTTCTCTTCTATCTCCCATGCCGGTAACAATGTCTGCACATCCCTTTTCTCATGCCTTTTCAGAATACTGATGACACATTTGTGGTGATTGGAGAGATCATCCAGTGTGGGACATCAAAGACAATGACTTGCTTAAAGAATGTATTAGTCACACTAGGAAGAACTGTAAGTAACTTACTTTAATTGGTGACACATAATATGTCACCTTTATTTAGGTTCAAATATGGGATTTCTCTGACATTGTGGACTCATTTTGGTCTGTTGCAGTCCCGAGACTGCAAAATTAATACTGTCAGATGATGTGGTGCATGTGTTTATTGGTTTTGTTCTATGAGAGTTATATCCTTTCCAGTTCTTTTGGATTCTGGCTTTTCTGTTTTATTTAGAGGTAGATGGCTAAAAATTATCTTTTTCTGAGTCCTAAATTTTTTCCTAATGCAACGAATGAAGTAGCAGAATTTTCCAAGTGAAGGCCAGAGGAGGTTTCTACTGAAGATTATGCCATGATTCAAACTGAATTCAGTGGACTCTGAGTTTGGGCTGGTATCTATGCATTCCTGAAGTTAGACAGATTCTTTCTGTCCACCTGGTATTTAATTGGTGCGGTTCTAACCTTGTTAGGAGATACAACATCCTGACCTCCTTCTGTAGTCAATAAAGGAAGATGGGGTCTCCAAATTCCAGTAAGCCTACCTACAGTATAAGCTGTTCTTCTGGAGAGGCCTGTCTCCCTCCATTGACTACTGAGGGAGTTTGAGTCAGATAGCTCTCATTTTGGGGATATTACATTTCCAATGAGATGGATCCAAACCTATGCATAACATCCCACACACAGTTCTCAAAAAAGATGACTAACCTCTTCAGTATGTGAAAGCACTCAATTGTTTTGTTTTGTGGGGTTTTTTTGGTATGGTCTAGAGATTTGCCCTATGTTACTGTATAGTATCCAGACACTGAGTTACATTGACCCCAAAGATGATCATGTTTTGAAGACACTACTTCTTAATTCTTAATGAAGCTTATCAGGTTGCTGTTGTCTGTCTCATGTCATATGCATTCACTACTGTGTGCTTTTTCATTTTTCTTTTTCCCTGCAGACTATAAAAATATGTTCCTGTGGAAATATCTACATGAACAATTTCATTGTCAAGCTGCCAGTGAGCAAAGGTAAATGTCCTTCTTTGCATCTTCCCCAGACTAGCTTACTCCTATTTACAGAGGGATTCCTGCTCCTTTCTCTGAAAAGAACATGAACCTGCTCATTGTTAGGTCATCTGGGATGACCGGGACATCCTGCACTACACTGGACGTGATGGCAAATGGAGTTCCTGTTTACTCAGCTTCATAAAGATTTGTAGGTGCATGCATCTTTTTTTTTTTTTCTTTTTTTTTTCTTTTTTTCCTTTTTAGATGGCATCACCATCTTCAGACCTTCTACATTTTTTATCAAAATCCTGAGCTCAACTGGAGTGAGGATTCGAGTGCAAATGAAACCTGTAATGCAGCTCTCCATAACAGTTGACCATTCTTATCAGAATCACACATCTGGTAGGACACATCATGCTCTTTCATTTTGCTCTTAAACTGGGTTATATCTGCTTGTCTATCACTTTAAGTGAACAAGTTATTTGATTTTATATTGACTTCGGTATGTTAGACTTCCTGATTCAAATCTATAGTGTTCCTGAAAGAGCATTGGCTAAACCCTTCAATTTGCTGAAGAAAATGAGATAAAGTCTGCGCTGGTTATTGTGTGCAGGTCTTTCAGACTCTACACATAAAAGCAAGCCTTCATCAGAGACTATGTTCTTGGTTTTGCCACCAATCTCCTGTTTACATCATTTAAGCTTTTTGTGCTTCTGTTTCCTATCTGTGTAATGGGATTACATCCTGTCTTTCTGACCCATTTTGTTTTGCTTTTGTGACTTCCTTTGCTTATAAGTTTTTGGGGAAGACACTTCTGTGTCTGCTAGTATTTACTGAAGCACATTTAAGCAGCTTCCAATCTCTGTGCTACCACTAAGTGCTACTGTAATGCAGAAAAATAATAATTATACTCTAAAGACAGGATCCTGTCTGATTTGTGGGAACACCAGAAATTCTCTGAGGGAAAACAGTCTTCTCTCAGGCAAGGTCCATTACAGAGCTTGAAGTGTTCATCTAGAAGCCAATCCTTTTTCCACTCATGTAGTGATTTCTTCTTTTCTTTTGCCCCCTTTTTTTTTTCTTTTTTCCTGTCACTCACACAAGGTCTTTGTGGCAATTTCAACAACATTCAGACTGACGACTTCAGAACAGTCACTGGAGCTGTGGAAGATTCAGCTTCTGCTTTTGGTAACTCATGGAAAACTAGAGCCAGCTGTTTTGATGTTGATGACAGCTTTGAAGATCCTTGTTCAAACAGTGTGGATAAAGGTAGCAGGCTTTTCATCTCTGGATTATCAGTGCTAAATAATTTTCACACAACAAATAACCAAAAAAGCTTTGAAATCTCATAAATATCAAAATAGCCTTTGAGGCTATTCCTAGAAAGAACACATTGGGTTTTGCAGGTCTTTAAGGTGACAGCGTTGCTTTTAAAACAAAGAGACTGCAATGCTGGAGAAAAAGCAAACACCTTCTTCATTGATGACTTGAAAAGCACACACAGCATCAATGAGAACAGTTTAGGTTCAAGGCAGAGCATACTTAGTTGTCAATATTTGGGCAAGATCTTCAATCTAGATTGTTACAGCTGTGCTGAAGTCAAAAGTAGTAAGTGGCACTGACTTCAGCGAGCATTGTGCTGTACTAGGTGTGCTGTCTGGTTTCTCACTTTGACTGTGTTTGGATATATAAAGGATTCAGACTGTACTGTCCTAGGTATTGCCACATGTAATTGAAGCTGCAACTCATAGCCACACAGCTCACTGATTATGAACATGCTTGATGTTATTGCTTAACTGTAAAGAATTGCCTGACTGTAAAGAATTAGGGAAGTTTGATGGAAAATGATAAAAATGTGGATTTTTTGCACATGTTCTGCAAATTCAGCCAGTTATAATGTTAAAGCTTGGAATGTGGAACCTTTCTTTTAGGGGGATGACTGGTCACCCATACAACTATGCTTATCACCTTGATATTATAATGCCTCATATTTGTTTCTAGCATTATCTGAACACTTTAGGACATTCTAGTTCTGTGTGATACCTGATAAGAATCTTGATTCAGGTAGTAATGTGGTTTAAGTGACTATGAACAATAATATTTTTTCCCACTTCAGAAAAATTTGCTCAGCATTGGTGTGCGCTTCTGTCTAATACGAGCAGTGTGTTTGCTGCCTGCCATTCTGTTGTAGACCCTTCTGTGTACATCAAGGTAAGGCACCGGTCTAAATGGGTTTAATCTAGTTCAGAGACTGATCTGCCATGAAGATCTGGCCTAGGGAAGTGAAATAGGTTACAGTAATGCCTGTTTGCAAAGAATTTCACTGATGCTGATAAGAAAAATAACAAAATCAGAGTTCATGCAAGATACGATGGGCCTTTTTGGCTGAAGCCCTGAAAATATTAAATAACTGCCATCACTGACAGTTCTGTTGCATGATCCAGAAGCAAAACAGGAAAAAATAGGTTTACTGTTCTTGAATACTGTTCAAACTTTGAAAAGCCAAATAAGTGTTTCTGTGTGGAATTGAACTGAGAGTTTTTTCAGCCTCTCTGGCTTGATTTAAAATTCACATCTAGGGGGAGAATATAAACTGTATTTACATTGTTTATGTCCTATTTATTACTGTGGAGTCATGTTAATCTCCTTGTATTTAGAATGCCTATAAGTACTCTTGCTGTACAGCTTTATAATGCTACTGAGGAAGTTGACTGAGCTAGAGAGTTGTCACATGTATGTGAATAGCGAAGAAGTTTCTGCAAAAATGCAGAAAATTCATGTAGGGGATGTCCGTGACAACTTACTCAGAAAATAGTTGAGCCTGAAATTTTGCCTAAAATTCAATATGTCTTCAGATAGCTTAAAAAAATATCGTTTGTGCTTTACATTTCCCAAGTTTCCTTCAGAAAATATGTCTGCTTGAGAATTCATGTTAACTATAATTAAAATAGGAATTCGCGATTTTCAGTTAAGGAAAAGTAATAACCAGTTTCTTATGGATACATCTGTTACTCCTGATCATCTCACCAGATTTTAAACCAGCATTTTCCATGACATCAGTAATGGCAGGATAAGTCACCATCTATGCAGTATGACCCTAATGCTCTTGAGTGACTGGCTGTGTCTGGGTTCTTCTGTCCAGCCACCCAATTAAAAGAACACAAGCTTTAAATTGCCTTTATACTTACCTAACTAGTTCTTCAGATGTCATTACATATGATTCACTATTAAACCACCTTCTATTATGCACCTGACATTTAATTGGGTGCATCTAATCTACACACTCGATGGATACACAAGTGCCAGTCATCACTGAGCAATATTTTCGGTTCTGCATATTTTCAGATGACATATTTTGACATGTCCTAGACTGTACATCCTAATGTGAGGCTGGTACAGACATTTCTTAGTGCTTTAATGAACTATAGGTGCCTTTATCATTCTTACTATTAATCTATTCGTGAGCATTAAACATATTGTCATTGCAGTTATATGACAGTAATTGATTTCCTGTTTCTCAGGTTTGCATAGTATTTCATTAGCATACATTTTATCTTAGAGATATTACAAATTAAACTTTATTGCTAATAATGCCTTTGCAAAAATATAGTAGTTGACTGCTTTTTGAATTGCTGTATATTTCTCTGTTTCTTATATGAGCTGGGCATAATAATGCCCATGTCCTTTTCTGTCCCCTAGAAATGTATGTATGACACCTGTAATGCTGAGAAGAGTGAAGTTGCACTGTGTAGCGTGCTCTCTACATACTCCAGAGACTGCGCTGCAGCAGGCTTGTCCCTGAAGGGCTGGAGGCAGGGCATCTGTGGTATGCATCCTAAAATACTTTGAGTCAATAAGGCGAAGTGCAAGATCCTGCATGTGGGTCAGGGCAATCCCAAGCACAAATACAGGCTGGGTGGAGAATGGATTGAGAGCAGCCCTGAAGAGAAGGACTTGGGGGTGTTGGTTGATGAGAAGCTCAACATGACCCAGCAATGTGCGCTTGCTCGCAGCCCAATAAACCACCTGCGTGCTGGCCTGCACCAAAAGAAGCGTGGCCAGCAGGTATAAGGGGGGATTCTGCCCCTCTACTCCACCCTCGTGAGACTCCACCTGGAGTACTGTGTCCAGCTTTGGGGACCCCAGCATAAGAAGGACATGGACCTGTTGGAGTGAGTCCAAAGGAGGGCCACAAAGGTGATCAGGGGGCTAGAGCACCTCTGATATGAAGACAGGCTGAGAGAGTTGGGGTCGTTCAGCCTGGAGAAGAGAGGGCTCCGGGGGGATCTTGTAGCAGCCTTCCAGTATCTGAAGGAGGCCTACAAGAAAGCTGGAAAAGGACCTTTTACAAGTGCATGTAGTGATAGGGTGAAGGCTCACGTCTTCAAGCCGGAAGAGGGTAGATTTAGAATAGATCTTAGGAAGAAATTTTTCTTCCACACTATGAGGGTGTTGAGGCAGTGGAACAGGTTGCCCAGAGAAGTTGTGGAGTCCTCATCCCTGGAAGCGTTCAAGGGCAAGTTGGATGAGGCTTTGAGCAACCCAGTCTAGTGGAAAGTGTCCCTGCCCATGGCAGGGTGATTGGAAATAGAGGATCTTTAAGATCCCTTCCAAGCCAAACCAGTCTATGATTCTATGATTTTATGATTTGATGATTCTATGATATGGGGGAATGTAGACAGGGCCTGTCGGAGAAAAGGGGTCCCGAATCAACAGCGGCACATCGATACGATTAGAGATGTTCCCCCTTTATTCCGCACCAGCAGTCTTTTTATCCCCGAGATATGTTTTCACACGGCAAACAGCATACATCTTAGATCCTTATTGGTTACATTTGAAATACGCGCCTACAGTCTTTCTTTGCTGGAATACTGAAACCAGTCACGTAGTCAGGTTTCTTCTCAGTATCGCTTCATGCACCCGCTTTCCATATGAGAGAGAGAATGTTGTCAACAACTTTCTTCCTCTCTTCATGTCCTTGAGTGGGCTCAGGATAAGCAAGCGCCAGCACATTTTTCTTACAGCAGGCCAGGATTGTCCAAATCAGTCAAAATTAAGTCGTGTCCATTTTCCACCAGAAATTCTCCTACAGGGGAACAGCCTCAGGGGAGTCCAGTCTTTGGCAGTCAGTCTCTTTTATGCTTAGTCATCAAGTTAGTGAGTCCTTGAAAAATAGCATAAGCACATCTATAAAAAACTTTTGCCTGCCAAAATCAGTTCATGTCCACTTCATGCTCTTATGATGCCTGTTCCTTGTATAAAATATTAAGCGAATTCAGTACTTGGAGAAGCAGAAAATTATAAGACATATTAATCAAATCACAACAAGGAGTTGCAATTACATTAGTTTTGAATGCATGGGCCGCCCCATGTATTTTAATTCTGATACCATTTTTGCAGTTCATCTCAGCCCTCATCTCAGACATTGTCCATATAAATTACATTACTCTAACTGGATTTTTCCATGCTACAGTAATGTTTTTTAATAAATATATATTGGTGATATCTGAGAATGTGGAAGTGTTTAAAAGCATTTTCAGCTCAGGACTACCTAAAAGTGAATAAAACTTTCTTGGACATGCACATTGTCACTAAATCCTAGGTTCCAAGGCAACATATGTACGTATCTTTGGCACTGTCGGAATTCATTATGATGGTATCAGAGCTGAGAATAAAACTCACAAGCCTCAGCTTCTGAATTTTACTTCAGTATTTCCATTTTTCCTTTAATAATCAGATAGTTCAAGTGAGATTTGCCTATATCAACATGAAAATATGTGTATGGATTTCTTGACTAATAACACATCTAAACAGGAAACATAACAGTTATTTTTATGCAGCTATGGTATATTTAATTGCCTGACTTAGAGGCTAGCTGGAATATTTAATAGAGATAAAAAATATAACTGGTATGGTGCTTTGTCAAAGGCATTTAAGATTGCAGTAAGAACAATTTAACAAACCTGTGCTGAAATAATTCAAAGGGAACACAGGATAGTCCACAGAAAATTATCCTAGGATCATGAAGATTTATGTCCTAGACATAGTCCCTGTTTATTGAAAGCTTTGTTATAGACATAGAATTACTGACATTTTTTCCACCAAAGTGAGACTGGTTTGTGGCATGGGTTAGACTGAAATCTGTAGACTCATGGCACAACAGGTAATATTGACTCAAACAGTGCAGTAACCTTGGGAAAAAATGCTAATGGCTTAATCAGCACAATCATTTTAGGCCTTATGTAAGAAGAAATAATCTTTCAGGAACATGCCTGTGATAAGACTGGAGGTTGTGCTATTCATGAGTGAAAGAATAAATGGCCCAGAACAGTCAGTCTCACTGGTCTGTCCCATTGCAAGGGTTGGAAAGGCTCTTCCAGCTCCTGCAGCTGTGTCCAGCTGTGCCAGGCTGCAAGGCAACATCCAAGGCTGGTTATAACCAAGGCAGGTTAGATCTTAAGGGATGTGTACATTGCAGTCACTAGAGTGTATGAAATAAGTAAACCCTACTAACTAACTGTTGGCAGCGTGTGTATGTGACACAATCTTTAGGGGAAGCAAGAACCATTACTGGAGTTCCTGGTTACCCACAAGACTGATGGGATTAGTAGCCTCTGCTAAGTCACGGCATTGTTTTTTTAGCGCTTCTTGTGCAAGCTATCTTGAAGCTATCATTGGTATGCTCATGTTCTCTGCACTTATGCCTCCAATTGTGATGTATGCAATCTAAGATTACAAATCTCTGACCATGAGTACTATATCAATAATGTTTTTCTTACCAGATCTCGCTTTACCAAAATGATCTTTTTTCTCTATGGAAAATTAAAGGGAAAAAGTAAACACATTACTTCATTGCATTCATAGGTAACAACTGAGATACCCATTTAGGTAAATCTGATGTAAACTCATTTTTAACATATTTATTAATATCTTTCTTATTGGTCTATTTTGATTTACAAATACCAGTTGCTGCATCTTCGTAGTATGCCTGTAAAGATGGAGATTGTGTCTGCTCCAGCTAAGACCAGGAAACCAACTGGGTTTTTTTTGATGGAGGTGGTGGTGGCTTCGACTGTGTACACAAACCTAGCACACTAGCTAATCTAAGAAAGCGTACTATCGTCATGGTCTGGAAAACCACACAGGGCTTTGTTTAAGCATGGAATCTATTGCTGATATGGTGATAATATTGCTGCAAAGTTGATTAGCACAATTGCCCATGAACAACTCCCCTGTACCTTCTAGTATATCTGTATGTATTTGAAAAACATCTGTGGGGTCATATCTGCAGATGAGTTAGAAGGAGGTCCAAGATGACTAGATCTCCAGTTCTCACTGAGTTTCAGAGGAATCTGGCTGCCAGGCTTTCTTGAAAATGACAATCTTTATGTGGGTGATATTTCCTGACAAAATTTTATGTCATCCCTATGGATAACTACTGCAGATTTTATGGCAGAGTTTTGAAGGTGTTTTTTCTTGGTTGCCTGTGAAAATTAACCAGCTTCTCACTGTCTTACAGGGTCACTTGAGCCCTTTAGATTTTTGTATTTAAATGTTTGGTCCACCAAGAGGTCTTAGAAACTGTTGTTTCTCATTTCGCCAGAAGATGACAGCAAGAGTTTCCCTCAAGACATCTATGAGAATTCAAACACACTTTCTTTGGTAGTGTCAAATGATTAGCAGAGTTACTGCCCATTTAGCATCAAAATTTACTGTGGACAAAATATGCTCATTTCTTAAATTATTACCAGCCAAAGAAATCATCAGTAAAGTAGAAAAAATTAAATTACAACTACAAAGACAAGTCAGAAGTTATTTGTTTCAGTTCTTGACATAAGATAGAAATGTAAATTGTACAAATTACAAAATTACACTGATTCCCTTATTCAGTCAAGATATACCCTTTTGAGTATTTCAGTATTCAGTGTCACATAGTTTAGGCTGTGAGCAGGCTTCTCCCATACCATTGAGAGACAAGGTCTTCCAGTTTGAAAAAAGCACATTTATGGCTACCAACATGCAGAAAGCTGTTGTTAATAGCATGAGCAGTGATTGCACAGAGAAGGCTATACATCCATTTTATTCCTTTTGCAAAGATCCTTCTGAGGAGTGTCCTGAGACTATGGTTTATAACTATAGCGTGAAGTACTGTAACCAGTCTTGCCACTCGCTGGATGAACCTGATCCGCTGTGTAAAGTTCAGATTGCTCCTATGGAGGGCTGTGGTTGCCCTGAAGGGACCTATCTCAATGATGAGGAGGAATGTGTACCTCCAGATGACTGCCCCTGCTACTACAAAGGCAAGATTGTTCAGTCTGGAAACTCCTTCCAAGAGGACAAACTCATGTGGTAAGCTGCTCCAATGATGCAAACGCTGCATATGCTGCATACCTGGGGGACTTCAGGGCTGGCTGGGGAAGTCCCTGCTCTAATCCCTGAATGGTGTCATTTTACCGTAAGGAATAATGACAAATTTCTCCTAGATTGTACCAAAGCAAATATTCCCCTGGCAGGAAGTGCAACCACAGCTAAGGTTAGGATCCTATATTCCTGCTAGCAAACAAGAATCTGAAAACATGTTAAGTAAAGTAATGTTTGCAATCTATCTCTGTGCAAAGTTCATTGTTGTGTAAAAAATATCCATATACAGGGGGAGCAAGTATTTTAGAAGACGGGGGGTTTTAAGAGGTTTCTGGCTTTGAAATGAAAAAGCAAAGTAAAAAACACCCTGCAGCACACTGTCCTGCAGACTATTTAAAAAGTAAAAATTGTCCAGGAAAAAAACGCCAAAATCTCAGGTTTGAAACTGAGTTTTTCAAAGAGAGAGAGAGAGAGAGAAGTTTTGGGGAAAATACTAAAAATAGCATAATTAATTTGCATCTTTAGTGAAAAATGTTTGTAATTTTCTCATTTTCAACAAGTTCAGGGCAGCAGTGCAAATGAACACCAGGGAAAGGCTATTTTATTCAAACAATTTACTTTTATCTTTAGATGTCTCCATATTCTCTCTCTCTCTCACTTGCAACTCCCATATTTTTTTCTGAGTATTCTAGACTGTTTTGTAAATGCAGATTCATTTAGTAATTTAAGATGTCTTTTATTTAAGACACCATTAGGCTCATCTCACGGAGTGAAAAATAGATGCTTAGAAAAAACTTGATTTAGGGAAAACACACAGTAAACCAGTGGCAGATGAAGAGAGTATTTAATAGCTGAGTGTCTTAATATTCCTTCTGGGGATGGTAATTCATGTCTGTGAACCTGATAGTTTCACCAAATACTCATTTTGATAGGAATTTGGTTTTTGTGTGTCTAATGAAGCTTTGCAGTGACTTTCTCTCTAGTGAGAGAGAAATGTGCAAAGAGCTGATGTGTTTCATTTTATGGAATCTCTTTAGCAAGTGCATTCAAGGAAGATTAGACTGCATTGGAGAAACTGTCCTGGTAAAAGGTGAGATTTTATTAAATAATAGCATTATGGTGTCAGATAGTATTTATAATGTTTTTCTGTGTTATCTCTCACTTTCTGTAGCATTTTAGTATTCTGCGCATTTTTGCCTTCTCCCTGAAATGTGCTGGTTATTGATAATAGTTATCTTTGTATAAATGTCACCAGACTTGCTGAATTCTTTAAGAGATGAGGATATTTCCCAAAGCTTAGAAGTCATCTACCTCCTTCTTCCTGCACTGTTGGTGGGCAGAAGCAAAAGCTAATAGAAACTGTAAATGAAAGACACATGCTGCCCTCTGAAATGCTCTGCTCTGTTTTTCAATTGCTGACGGCATCCTTATTGCTTTCACTAAATTACCTTCATAAAATGTTTTCTTTCTTCTGTAGATTGCCCAGCTCCGATGTATTACTTCAACTGCAGTGCTGCAGGTCCCGGTGCAATTGGATCAGAGTGTCAGAAAAGTTGTAAGACGCAGGACATGCACTGTGTAAGGACTTCACCTCCTAGCAGGAGCATGGGACAACATGATTATGCATGTATGATTGTCCTTAAGAAACGCTGACAGTAATATGTTGTGCTGTTCACAGAACACCTACTTTACTGATAACGCAGCAGCTATAACTACCCACATAGCCGTGATACTTGTAGTTTGATTGTCACTAACTTACAGTTAGGGGATTTTAAACTAATCTAAAAGTCTGACATCCAGAGCTAGCACTTCTGTACATTAATGGGTCGCTTTGTGTTGTCTCTTTATATATGCAGTATGACACAGAATGTGTTTCTGGCTGCATGTGCCCTGATGGGCTGGTATTGGATGGCAGCGGAGGATGTATTCCCAAAGATCAATGCCCATGTGTCCATGGAGGACACTTTTATAAACCTGGGGAAACCATCAAAGTGGACTGCAACACATGGTACGTTATAGCAAGGAGCCTTGTTTTATAACAAAGGCTGTTAAAATTGTTAGTGCATAGTGGGCCCATGAAGCAGGACGTATTTTGAAGCCTTTCTCTTCATCATTAGGCTTCCAGTAAAAACAAAAGGGGAAATATTCTATGATTCTCTGATTTCCTCTCTGCAACATGCTGTGTGAGCCTGCACTTGAGGAGAACAAGTACCAAGATCTTATGTCAAATTATTTTCATCCCTTTCTGAAAACTGCTTCCACACCAGCTTTAGACCAGCCTCATCCAGGTTGGTCTGTGGCTGGTCATTCTACAAGGGGAAATTGAGCCTGTGTCTGTTGGGCACAGCCAAACCCCAGAAAAGGACAGAATTTAGAGGACGGAGGAATTGCAATGATTTCCTAGTGATCTGCAGTGCGTAGTTCTCAACTTAAATGAATACTCTAGTTTCTCCAGTTGCTCCAATTGGTATAACTCTGCCATAGGCTTCACTGTTATTACTGATCATGGTGGGTAAAATGCTTTGAATCCTTACGCTTTATTTAGAGAGGATGAGACTGTATAGTCCTGACAAAAGGATGCACTGAAAATAAGAGCCAGAAACACTCTGGCCTGATGACCTCTGGTACAAGCAATCAACTTTAACATGGGAAGCCAAACCCTGATAAGCAGGTGTTGATATCACAGAGGCCATTAAGAGGTTTTATTGCAGTGAGGGCTTTGTTTTCTTATGAGAACAGGACACACATGGGGTGAAAAAAATGCACGTTCTGTCTCAAGGGTATAACAACTAAAATTTTCTCTCTATGGTCTCCCTGAACTGGAGGTAACGTTTGTGAAGGTGTGGTGGGTTGACCTTGTCTGGATGCCAGGTACCCACCAAGCCACACTGTTACTCCCTTCCTCAGCAGGACAGGGTGGGGGAGAAAGTAAGACGGAAAGATCTTGTGGGTCAAGATAAAGGCAGTTTAATAAGGCAAAAGCAAAGGTCGTGCATTGAAGCAAAGGAAAACAAAAGATTTGCTCTCTACTTCCCATCAGCAGGTAATGACCAGCCACTTCCTGGGAAGTAGGGCTCCAGTACATGTAGTGGTTGCTCCGGAAGACAAACATTGTGATAATGAGTGCCCCCACCTCCTCCTTTCCTTTACCTTTTATTGCTGAGCAGACATTTAATAGTATGGAATATCCCTTTGGTCAGTTTGGGTCACCTGTCCTGGCTATGTCCCCTCCCAAGATCTTGCCCACCCTTAGACTACTGGTAAGGGGAAATGTTGGAAGAGACAGCCTTGATGCAGTGCAAGCACTGCTTAGCAGTAGCCAAAATCCTGGTGTGTTCTCAACACCTTTCTAGTTATCAATACAGAGCACAGCATTATGAAGGCTGCTATGGGGAAAATTAACTCCATCTCAGCTAGACCCAATACAGAAGGGAAGACAGGGATAATATTGGTACACACCACTGTAGTCAGGAACAGAAATTACCACATGCTATCCCACAGGTTAATATTCAGAAATGGTTGAAATCTTCAGTTCTTCACCTTGAGTTTACTTCCTAAATCCCCACCATCTTCTTCCAGGCCTTAATAATTCACAAGGTATTTGAAGGATAAAATAGCATAAAAATAGACAAAGTTCAAATGTGTCTTGCTAGTAAACATGAAATTTCTTATTAGTAAGTCTTCTCATGTCATGGTCTCAGAGCAGCTGAGAGGGTAAGTCTGGAGAGTTTCTTCCGTTGAAAATTGCTTTCTTTGAAGTACTGCAAAAGACAGAACTTTGAATTACTCTTCCCCTGTTTGGGGTTAAGGAAAAAACACACTTCATACAAAGGTTGTGATTCTTTACATTTCTTCTCCCAGCACCTGTAATAAAAGGCAGTGGAACTGCACAGACTATCCCTGCAAGGGAACCTGCACTGTGTATGGAAATGGGCATTACATGAGCTTTGATGGGGAGAAGTTTGATTTCCTGGGAGACTGTGACTATATCCTAGCTCAGGTATCAATTTCTTTTTCCCTTTCCTATCCACATGCTTTTTCACAACTTATAATGTAGGGTTCAGTCTGAGTAACTAAAGGGCTATCCCATGCAAAATAACACTGATGAGCAGAGCCTACCCCCCTCCTCTTGTAACTAGAGCACATTGTGTGAGATTTTCCACATAAAAGTAAACCAATTAACCCTCAGAAGTGACACAGGAGGGCACTGTGTGATCCTAAATGATTAACTGCTGGGTTGGACAGCCTTTTCCTGGCATCTGCAAGGGAAAGGAATTGGTGTAGTGTTGAAAAGCTAAGTGTTTTTCTCAGCCATCCAAGACTGACAGTATTTTTGTTGTGACAGAAGCATGTAGAGGTTAATGTGTGAGTCTCGTGTGCAATAATTGCATGTAATGAGACAGTACTTAGAGAGACATTTTCTCATCCTCAAATTACAGGTTTTGCTAATTTTAACAAAAAATATTTTTGCCTTTTTGGCTGTGCAGGACTAGTGCTATAAAAAGCTCATTTTTTTCCTTAGCTTTTCTCTTGGAAGTTCCTGGTCAACTATGAACCTGCCACCAGGTCAGCTGCCCCCAGATTCTTCTGAAATGCCCAGAGTTTTCATGAATAAAAAAGCAACAAAATAGCAGAAGTCAGATTGGAGTGTCATTCATTTAGAGCTCCTGTAAATGTTTAAGACTGGTCTAGTTGCCTGAAAAGATCTAATAAAATGGTATCTATTTTTCTAAGGATTTTTGCCCCAATAACATGGATGCTGGCACCTTCCGAATTGTAATTCAGAACAACGCCTGTGGGAAGTCACTCTCCATCTGCTCCCTAAAGATCACACTGATTTTTGAGGTTTGTCTAGAACTGATTATAACTGAGGAGCAATAGTCTTGATTTTGTAGCAGTTAGCATAGTATCCCCTTATATTCCCACTCAGTTGCTGCTAGAGGGTATGTGTGGAAGTCAAACAGCCAGAAAGCAGAGGCAGACAAGCTGGGAAAGGTTTAGGTCCCTGGTGTTAAGAGGGCTGGACACTTCTGTAGGTGAGGGGATAGATGCAGGGAGTCAACAGCACTCTACATATGTGCATGTGTGTGAGTATTTGCACCTATGACATTAGTGGTATAGGAGTGATGGTAAAGTTTTTAGAGGAGCATGTTTCTGTACCATGGTTTGAGCACAAGGCAGATGTAACTACAGAGGGAAGAATTTCTTCCCTCCAGCTCAGGTTTATCTTTTCCCCAAAGTGTACACAAAAGAGATTTCTCCCATAGCGGAGTGGTGAGGAAATGCTGAAAAAAAGCTGCATGACAAGGGGAGTTCTAACATGCCTGTGCACTCAGGAGGCTCTATGCCAGCAGAATAGATTTAATCTAGAATTAGGACAATCTATGCTTGCAGCCCAGAAGGACAATTGTATCCTGAGCTACATCAAAAGAAGTGGAAGGAGGTGACTCCTATTCTATTCTATTCTATTCTATTCTATTCTATTCTATTCTATTCTATTCTATTCTATTCTATTCTATTCCTCTCTCTTCTCTATCCTCTGTTCTGTTCTGTTCCGTTCCGTTCCGTTCTGTCTGCCCCTCTAGTCTGCACTCGTGAGACCCCACCTGGAGTACTGTGTCCAGCTTTGGGGACCCCAACATAAGAAGGACATGGACCTGTTGGAGTGAGTCCAAAGGAGGGCCACAAAGGTGATCAGGGGGCTAGAGCACCTCTGATATGAAGACAGGCTGAGAGAGTTGGGGTCGTTCAGCCTGGAGAAGAGAGGGCTCCGGGGGGATCTTGTAGCAGCCTTCCAGTATCTGAAGGAGGCCTACAAGAAAGCTGGAAAAGGACCTTTTACAAGTGCATGTAGTGATAGGGTGAAGGCTCACGTCTTCAAGCCAGAAGAGGGTAGATTTAGAATAGATCTTAGGAAGAAATTTTTCTTCCACACTATGAGGGTGTTGAGGCAGTGGAACAGGTTGCCCAGAGAAGTTGTGGAGTCCTCATCCCTGGAAGCGTTCAAGGGCAAGTTGGATGAGGCTTTGAGCAACCCAGTCTAGTTACCAGGCAGGGTGATTGGAACTAAAGGATCTTTAAGATCCCTTCCAAGCCAAACCAGTCTATGAATCTATGAATTTCTGTGGCTGTAAGACTTGTCATGCAAGAGCAGATGTTTCCCATTGAACTTAGTGGGTTTTGTCTGTTGCTTACATCTTGTGATAGACCAAGATGTAGTGTAAAGACTACAGAAAAATAAAATGAAGGACAAGAGGCAGTGCTGTTACACTAAGTTTTCTATTTGATTTCCTTCCGTATAATGTATGTTTTCCTTGTAGAGCAGTGAAATCAGGCTCTTGGAAGGAAGAATTCAGGAGATAGCCACTGATCCAGGAGCTGAGAAGAATTACAAAGTGGATCTCAGAGGAGGTTATATTGTAATTGAAACAAATCATGGGATGAATTTCATGTGGGACCAGAAGACTACTGTTGTTGTTCATGTGGCACCATCTTTCCAGGTAGGTATAGGATGGGCTGAGAGTTATGATACCAAACTCAAAGTTATGCATCCAGAATTGGAGCCCCAGTTTGAAAAGCAGGGCTTCGAAAAGTGTTCAGTTCGGTGGACAAGAAGCAGCAAGCAGGCCATGTCTTGTGTTTTATTTCATTGTTCAGTCAGTATGAAACACTCCAGAACATTTGGAGCTGGAAGTGAAGCCAGACACTTTGCAGTATTGGAGGACTGACGGAATGATCTTGTCACTTGAAGTCCAGCTTTTTCTAAGCCACATTTTGATGACTGTTGAGAAATTTGCAGCTATTTTGCCTTGGCCTGTGCTACAGTTTATTTCTGTCAAACAGTGGGCTGCACTCAAAATAACCAAACCATTTACTGTGCCTACACAAATTACCCAGGGAAAAGTCTGTGGCCTTTGTGGGGACTTTGACGGCCGCTCAAGGAATGACTTCACAACCAGAGGGCAGTCCGTAGAGATGAGCATCCAGGAGTTTGGAAACAGCTGGAAAATAACAAGCACCTGCTCAAATACAAACATGACAGATCTGTGTGCCGATCAGCCTTTCAGGTCTGTCCTGGGACAGAAGCACTGCAGCATCATTAAGAGTAACATCTTTGAAGCCTGTCACAGTAAGGTAATCCTGTTCTCATCCTCAGTTACCTCAAACCAGGACACACAGTAGGTATTCGTTGCTATTGTGCAGCACACTTGCACACAAATTTTTACTATTAAATGCTATTGCATAGCATCCTCAAATATAAGGGCTACCTCTCTCAAAACCTCAGTTTACAGCTATGCCAGTTGAATGCTGTTGCACAGTATTAAGGAAACAGAAGTGCCTGTTTTGAGCAACTGAAGACAAAGAGGATAATAGTTGGCCACCAGCAGTAAAAAGTTAGGTATCAGTTTGTAAAATCTAGCGTAGGACTGTTTGTATCGGAATCCTTATTTATTCAAATTACCTCAAGAGATTAATTATTTTATTTATTTTAGACACAAATTGAACTAATCTAAACAGAAACAAGGCTACTAATTCTTAATGAGAATGTTTATACAAAACTTCAGTGCAGTTTAATAAGCCATTTTAAAAGCCAACTCGGCTTAATTTCCTTGGTTAGCTCATGTTGGCACAGGTTAAAACACAAGAAATGTAAAATTCAGTGGAAATAGGATTCCCTTTTATACTCAATCCCTATGTCTCAGTTAGAGAGTGCACACACTATATAGTTGTGCTAACCCAAAGCAAGGTAGTTCATCCCTGCAGAAAGTACACCAGAAAGACATTTTGAGCATAAATGCCAGTATTACACACATGAGAATGAGAAGATTTCGAGTCCAATTCTACCAGGCAGGTGAAAATAGAAAACTACCTGTTGTAAAATACCGTACCTCCTTCATGGCAATCCCAGTCTGTCACAGACTCAGCCTGGTTCTGCCAAAGAAAATGCCAGTGGATGGCAGAAGTTCAGAGCCCTTTCTCTCATTAAAACACATTACAGCAGGTACATCTGTGGTAACACATGTGTTGGTATTTTGATAGGTGAACCCAATACCATATTATGAATCTTGTATTTCTGACTTCTGTGGCTGCGACAGTGTGGGAGACTGTGAGTGCTTTTGTACCTCAGTTGCTGCCTATTCAAGAAGCTGTAGCAGAGCTGGTGTCTGTATCGATTGGAGAACGCCTGCCCTTTGCCGTAAGTATTGCATGGAAAAGGCAAACAGAAAAGCAGTGCTCCATGTGTCCAGGCACATGGGAGATAAAGAAGAGCGGAATTCTGACATCACTGTGCATGCATGACTTAGCAAGCTTTTGTTTCCAAGATTTCGAAAGTAACACCTGCCTGGTGTCTGAGACTTGGAGGTTTTTTATTCTTCTGTTCCAGCTGTGTTCTGTGATTATTACAATCCACCTGACAAACATGAATGGTTCTATAAACCCTGTGGAGCCCCTTGTCTAAAGACCTGCAGGAACCCACAAGGGAAATGTGGGAACTTGCTGTACAGTTTAGAAGGTAATTTTTCCTTGACTTTGATCCAGTGTATGGGAGTTGAAGCTATTAGTCTGGTTTTAAATGTCTTAAGCATCAAGGTTACTGAAAGGTTATCCCATTTGCCCCAGAAACTCATGGCCCATGCCTGCCTGAGCTAATTTCCCATGTGATGGTGCCATTCACAGCATAATTTGCCTGTTGCCTTTAAGTCTGGGGAGAGATAAAAGGTTGTTTAGTCTAAATTTGCAAAGAGTAATTATCTGTTGACAAACAGAGTTAATTAAAACTTTTGGGAGAGAGGGAAAAGGAGGATGTGGAAAAATAATTTGTAGTATAAAGTACATTCCTACTGGGATCACATTCATTTTGGGATCAAATCCACATGTGATAGAGGTATTTATGTGTTTCCCCTGGATCTATGTAAAGCAGACTAAGAATGCTTTGTTTAACTTCCCAGGCTGTTACCCAGAGTGCAGTCCTGACAAGCCATATTTTGATGAGGAGAGCAGGGAGTGTGTCTCCCTCCCCAACTGCACTTCATGGTAGGTCAGTTGATGGTGAGAGAGGGAGAATAGGACTGGAAAGTGCAAGATAGGCAATGTTTCGCTTACATTCATAGGCAATGGCAATTATCATTAAATCCTCCAGGAGTAGGCTTTTATGTAAAAGCAGATACCATCGCAGACATTGTTATTCTACATACTGACTCAAGTCAATAAAGCAAGTCTTCTCGTTTTCTCTTTATCTTCAGCGATCCTGAAGAGAAGTTATGTACTGAAGACTCCAAAGGTAACTTTTCAGCAGCCTCACCGTTATATTTGTATTATATTATATTTGAGTGATGCTAATTGGATAAAACAACCCAGCATCACATGTTACTGCAGGCCTATTTGTAATAGGACTCCAGCTAGCTAGTTCAATAGGTGGATGCACAGCAGTACAGATAATACTTTGATAAGCAAAACGCAGCCTTTGATGGAAGGACTGTCTAAAGGATAAACACAGGGAGGAAGGAGAGAGGCATGAAAAGTGGGATTCATCTCATCCAGGTAATTACCACTTCTCCATGTTTACAATTCCTTCGTAGTCAGTGAAGACAGACGGAATGTAGCCTGAAGCAGGCCATTCATGGTACCTGTTTTAATGACCACTTGTAGAACTGGGCAAACCTTGTAGAGGTGCTATTTCCTGTCCACTAATTCCACAGTACGCCTGGACAGCTAGCTTATGAGAGACATGTAGGTGTTCCTCGAGGACACACTTGCTTAAGGTATGGTATCAGTTCATTCCCATACCTGGGAGAAAACACATCCCAAAATGCAGGGTGACGCAGTAGAGAATACACCTTCAGTTTTGTGATTGTGTTATGGTAATTGATATATTCCCTTGGGTTCCTAAATGTACATTCTCCAAAACCTGGAAAGCTTCTCATGTATTTAAATGAAATTGTTTATGACTGCATGTTCCTCATTAGTGGATGGAAATGGCTGTGCAACACTTTCTGAGACAGTGTTTTGTAACTCAGCAAGGCAGAAATCCCAGTTATGTTCCTTGCCAAGAGGGAATGCACCTGTGCTCCATGCTGGGTGAGGACAGCACCTGTTCTGATGCTTTCATGAGCCAGTAATTCCTACATGCAAGCTAACTCCAAGAAACTCCAGCAACAACAAAAATACGACTCACTTTAAATAAATAAGGTAGACTCCCAGCGCAACTTCTCAAGTAGAAACTGAGAAAGTTTTTAAGTCAGGTAATTCATGTTTAATGATATGAGCTACAGAAGGGTAAATCCAGAGTTTGGTTTTCTTTTCATTTGTATTTATATTACAAGTGTCCCCTGTTACCATGGCATTCGCTCTTTTGGTACCTCAGATTGCCTTTGCTGCTACAATGGAAAGACCTACACCTTAAATGAAACTGTATACAACCAAGTATATGGGACTGAATGTGGTGATGCTGTCTGTGGCCCTCATGGAGAGATCATTAAAACACTCATCCCTTGCAGAACACCGTCTGCACCAGCACAAGGTAGCTGATTTATAAGAGTTTTGATGGTGATTTTATGAAAATCTGTCTAATAAGTCTCCTCCATCTTGGAAAATGACTCCTACTGTGCATCTAGGATAAGCACAGAATTTAAGGTAGTTGAAGAACATTCAGGAATGAGGGGTCAGAACTTCTGGGTCTCATGTTGGGGACCAAAAGTGTAGTTTTTATGATTTTTACTGCCAATGATGTAAAGACACAATAGAGACATCTGGCCATTTTTCAGTACAGCTTTTACAATAACCTTGGGCAGACTGCAGTTGACACTCTGGTGTTGTTAGTCTTAATATTTCATACTTCTAAACCTTGTTTTTCTTCTTGTCATCACCTATATCACACTATGGTTCTTACTGGACTAATTTCTGCATTGAAATAAGTCAATCTCAAATGGGTCACTGGAGCAAGGTGCCTGGCAGTTTACTCCCTTCCCAAAATAGAAGTTGCAGGGTGAAGGAGATACAAATGAACAGAAAATAGGAAGTAAAAAGAAATAAAGAAAAGGTGGAATTTTGCTTCATGATTATAGCAAGGAAAAATAAATGGCTAAAAAAATATGTACTGTCCTGGTAGCAAATTATACAAAGCGGACAAGAGAAATTAAAAGATAGCTTCTCTAATCAAGTAAGGGGAAGATCTAAAGACTTGATGGTGAACCTGTGTGTTCAATATTTACTATATGTGTTAATATGTGGAATAAGAAGTATAAAGGAGTAATAGCTAGGAAAGGAGGGACTATTGAAAGCAAAATGTAGGTGCCATAGTAAAATGTCTAAATGATCTGTCTGTATTTAAACCAACAGATTCTTCACAACAAGGTATTAAAAGCCAAAATGGAGTGCCACTGGAAATCACCTCTCCAAAGTCAGGTGACGTCCTGAAAGACTAGAAAGTTCAAATAAACCTGAAATTGACATGTGACATTTAAGGGAGGTTTATTGTATTCTATACAGAAAAAACTAACTACAAGGGGAATTGTCTGTGTATTATTCTAGTAGCATGCACGGTAATAGACAGAGTGTATATAAACACAAAGAATATGGTTTTAGTGTGTACATGTATAGAATGTGGTGGGGATATAAAAATTATTATTTTTGTGATTGTAGACAATGTAATAGATGCCATAGGTCTCGAAAGTAGTCACAGAGGATTTGAATATTAATTAATTTTCATTTCCTGCAGAACCACATATGCAATTTGTAACATCTGCACCTCCGTCGTCAATGGTAGCCACTCCCTGCTTCTGCAATGACAATGGGCAAATCATACAAATGGGTGAGAAACCAAGCAAATGTTTCTTCTGCACCATTGATTTGGGGAGATATACTGATAGATAAAGGTGCTTCAGCAAGTGCTCATTCCGCCTGCTGCAGTTACACATTACCACAAGTTGGTAACATCTTTGAACTGTAACTAACACATTTGGAACTACAACTCTCCCATATGTTATAACTTTGTCCTGGTTTGGATATCCCTGGTATAAGGAAGCTTATACCAGATGCTAACTTCAGTGGACTTCAGCACAAACCCTGAATCCCAAACTGATGAACATGAGCTTGTAATCCACAGTCATATTGCAAAAGGAGAGGAGGGAAGACTCTCATTCATCTCTTAATAGCTCCTGAGTCACCCATCCCCTGGTTTTTGTGAAAACCAGATGCACTCAGTGATGTATTCAGTATTCTCTCCTCTTGTATTCATTTTCAATTCCTATTAATGTACCTAAAAGCAGAATTTCAGATTAGTCACCTTTGTCCCTTGCTCAGCCTTTGCCATGTGGATAAATTGAGCTCCAATTCAGTCACTGAATTCAAAGAGTTGCAGACAGACAGTCATATCTGAACGTGGCCATGTGGTACAGGCAGACCCAGCTAGTTAAATGCAGGGTTGAGTATGTCACCAATCTCTGAAGTATAGACCTCAAGAGTTACTAGTTTTCCTGCACAGTCCAGTGCTAACAGTTGGGTTTTGGCCTTGCAGGACAAAATGTTTCTCTGCCAGTGAATATATCAGGTCATTGTGCTTACTCCGTTTGCAATGCGTCATGTCAGATTGAATTAATTTGGGCAGAGTGTAAAATTGGTCATACTGAGGCAGTCAAGATCTGTGATCCAGGCTCCAAAGCCTGCCCAACAACATCCGCTCCCAGTGCAACAAGTCAAGTTCCTGCTTCCACAAGGATTCCTGTGAGCGATTGTCTTGGGCTCATTCCTCCCAGAAAGGTGAGAGACTTGAAAGAAGATGTGTTTCTTCAGCTACAGCACTGCCTAAAACCAAGATTTGGTGTTCTCCGCTGGCGCTGGTAACCACCACTACAGCTGGACTGTAGGTGTGGCATAATAAGATGATTTAGAAGTATACTGGCAAACCCCAAATAAATGAGGGAATACGTTAAAGATTATTCTGTTCACTTGGAGCATCCAAATGATTTTATGTAGGCAGAGCTACCTAAGCTGACCAAAGGCTAGGAAGTTATATCTGGCAGTGTCCCATCATCATAATGTTTCAAGACCTTAATATTGAGTCCTATACAAAATGTTGTAGAACAAAAGTAAATATCAAGGCTCTGCTGATTGCTATAAATTTCACATTGCCTGGTTTCCAGAGAAAGAGTAGATAGCAAATAATGCCACACTAGACAATTAACTGAATGGAGCATAGTTGCTGTGTGTGATTTTAAAGATTTTGTTACATTGCTTTGTTATGTGCCTCTTCTATTCTTTTTCAATCCATCAATAGTTTAATGAAACATGGAACTTTGGAAACTGCCAGATTGCCACTTGCCTGGGAGAAGGAAACAATATTAAACTGTCCAGCATGACTTGCCCTCCTCAGCAACTGAAACTCTGTGTAAATGGTTTCCCATTCACGAAACACTACGATGAAACTGGTTGCTGTGAAGTCTTTGAGTGTCAGTGTAAGTACTGTGGCAGGAAAATTCCTGAAATTTGTGTTACGTTCAGCTGGGCTTCAAGAAAGATAAGCCTATGTGGTCTACATCTGTATTACATTCATATTAATTCAGTAGGATGTAATAGAGCAGAAGTCCCATCTAAAACATAGGCTGTTAAGAGCAGATAAGATTGTCCTTGCTAGGCTAATTTTTATTTATCAAACTGGTTATTTCAGCTCTCACTGAAAGCAAGTAGAAGAGTTAAAAACAGCTTGTACTTACAAGAATCCCAGAAGCCAAACCTGAAGTCTTGCACTCTGTCTTCCAGGTATTTGCAGTGGATGGGGAAATGAGCATTACGTGACTTTTGATGGAACGTATTACCATTTTAAAGAAAACTGCACCTACGTCCTTGTGAAGTCAATTCATCCTCAAAACTTCTGGATTCACATAGACAGCTACTACTGTAGTGCCATCAGTGGAGCAATTTGTTCAATGTCACTTCTCATTTTTCACTCCAACTCTGTTGTTATCCTGACACAAGCAATGGAACATGGAAAAGAAACAAACTTGGTAAAATACTGTGTTAAAAAGAATTCTTAATATTATTTTGCTGCAGTTTTATTACTGTACTGCCAAATATGCTGTCAAAACAAAGGATGCAGCTTGTAAACAATGGAATGAGTAGGAAATGCAATTACATTGCTTTCTCTCTCTCTCTTTTTTTTTCCTTTGTGTCAACAAAAATTTGTACATTCTAAAAACTTGGGAAATGATCACAGAATTGAAAGTTGTTTTTTCCTTCCTGACATGAGTATTCAAATATGAATTACAACATATTAAAAAGGAATCATAGAGAACTGCTTAAATGACTGCCTTTGACAGACTTCATTTGGTGCATCTGAGGTCTGAATTTGTGCTGCTCTATTTTCCAGTTACGCAAACAATACACCTTACTAAACAGAAGGATTTCCATAGAGACATTTTGTTTCTCTTCTTTTTAGATTTTGTTTAATGATAAGAAAGTTGTTCCAGACATTTCCAAGAATGGTATCAGGATAACCAGTTCTGGCCTTTATGTCATAGTGGAAATACCTGAATTAGAAGTTTATGTCTCCTACAGTCGACTTGCATTTTACATAAAACTCCCTTTTGGAAAGTTTTATAACAATACCATGGGACTCTGTGGTGAGTGTCCTCATCAGCTGACAGTAATGAATGCAGTAAATTTTCCTACTTCTCTTTCTCATCCCCTTGAGAACATCTCTAAATGCTTGCAAATCCACAGATTTATATTTCTCACAATTTTTAACACATTTATCTCTATTTGATGGAAAGGCACTGTCAGGAGACAGAGTTTTAAGTAACTTCCTTTCATTCTGTTCACAGTCTGTTGATGGATGGAGATAGGCTCTTTCTAAGCCTTTCCTCTTGATAATATCTACTCAGTATGGGAATATACAAAATCTGGAGAGTCCTGTGCTAGACAGAGCCGTCTCATTTGCTTTAGTCACAAGGAGAAGCGCATCAACCAACATGTCAGCTCTGTCTTTCATGAGTAACTGCCGAACTATTTCTTCTAGCCTTCTCTTCCTATGAGCAGTTCTTGTGAACTCATCCAGGACCCCAGGTGTTGATACCTTCCCACAAGGAGGAGAACTTCCCTCTAGGTTTTCTCTAAAAGCAGCTTCATCAGCATCAACTGTCCTTGAACTCTCACTTGCTTTTGTATTGCTACCAGGTACCTGCACCAACCAGAAATATGATGATGCTATGAAGAGGAATGGTGAAGTTATCGAGTCCTTCAAAGAGATGACATTAGATTGGAAAGTTCCAGATCCTACTAACAGATACTGTAATCCAGGTGTCTCAGAACCAGCTGAGATTGAGTATCGGCAGCATTGTGAGCCTTCTAATCTGTGTAAAATCATCTGGTAAGGGAACTCCCAAAAGTATCAGAAAAACAAATCCACAAGATAATTTAGTGCTTGAGTGAACTGCTTATAGGACACGATGAAAACATGACGTCTAGCATACCTTGAAAAACTGAGCAGTGAACTGATATATGAATGTTTCTGAGTTTGGCAGATATTTTTCAGCGGCATCATCAATCTCCCTTAGTAGTGTCTGTGGTTGTCATTCCCTCTACCTATAAGTTCTGCAGAAGTCAACCAGGAACTAGCTATAATTCAGTATCTTAAAGCTTTGGATGAAAAGGAACACAGCCAGGCTATAGTAAGGCAATGTGTGTGTCTGTTTATAAAACAAATTTGTGGTTTAAAATAAGATAGTCAAACATGCTGGCATAAAAATGTCAGCATATTGAGTTATAGCTGTGAGCTGCGCAGGCGACTTCTCTTTGCAGGTATCACTCAAACGTCAAATTGCTTCCTTTCAAAGCATTGCAAAGAATGGGAGGTAAAGCTCATTCTTAATTAAGCTGTGTGGGCACAGTGCCTATCAGAACAATTTGTAGTTGTATCTTTACTTTGAGGTTTTCCTAGGCGCGGACGGGTTTGGTTCTGAGTTGAATTCTTCCTTGAAAGTAGCCCAAGGAAGTGAAATGCCATGTCTGTCTTCTTGCTTTACGAAGGAACCTGACTGAGTGCCACGGCGTGGTCCCCCCCCAGCCCTACTATGAGGCGTGTGTGGCCAGCAGGTGCTCAGAACAGCACCCCAGCACTGAGTGCCAGAGCATGCAGACATACGCAGCCTTGTGCGGACTCCATGGGGTCTGCGTGGACTGGAGGAGGCAGGCAAACGGGCAGTGTGGTAAGCCTGGGAAAGACCTGCTGGTGGTGAAATGACTCCAGTCTGTTCTTTCCTCACCTACACGTTTGTTTGTGTTCCTCCACATCATGAGGCTTCTATCTTTCCTGAGCTGCTCTGGACCTGAGAAAAAGCAGGAACACATCAAAGAGGTTGTTCCAGCCCAGAACCGGTTCAAAACAAGTGGGAAACAGGCCCATAGCCTCTCCTGAGCAGCTCAGCTGAGAAGCCCTGTCTGTTACCTAGAGCTTCATCACTAGATGGCAACACACAGCTTCTCTCTGGCATGCTTAGCCCTGGTCAGGGAGACCCAGTGATTCAGGGGTAAGCACTGCTAGTACTGTCGCAAGTACCTTGCTGAATCCATTGATCCCCCCTTGCTGAAGCTGCAGGGACCCCCTCGCTGGGCAGGAGCCTGGGCTGTGCAGACCCGCGGGGCAGGCGTTCATCCATAGTGCGTTGAGGGGTACACATGGGCCTGGGCTTTCTAACCTGTGTATTGTAATGCTCCACAGAGGCCAGCTGTGCTCAGGATCAGGTATACAAGCCATGTGGGAAAGCTAAAAGAAAGACATGCTTCGGCAGGTAGGTCATTTCCTAAGACACTTTTCAAGTCCATAAGTTGAAAATTGCCAGGGAAGGCTGGAAGTTCACATTCCCCTGCAATTTATGTGTCTGATTGCCCTGGGGCATATTTATGCCTCTCATTTGTTCCTGTTTATACTCTAATTGTGCAGCAAGGTCATTACGGACACCCTCCCCTCCCAAAATAACACACCAGTGTTCGTTGAGGGATGCTACTGTCCTGATGGAAAAGTTCTGCTGAATGATCATGATGGCATTTGTGTTTCTGCCTGTGGTAAGAAAAAATGTGAATGGTGGGATGGGAAGAGGGGATAAGACCCTGACTGGAAATGCACATTAAGGGGAATGTTCTGAGTACAGAGGAAATGGTAAAGGTTAATACTGAACCTTTCTAGTTAGTCTGGAAATGGTTCAGATTGGCAGTTTCTGCCTGCTCTTATGCAGAAAGTACAAATTTCAAAATAACAAAAGGGAGGATCTTAAGATGTTTTGGGTGCACAACCTGTGACTTCGCACTCTGGATCTCTCTTCGTAGCTGTTTCCCAGTTTTCAAGACCTACTTTCTATTCCTGTCCTCCTGCTTCTCTCGTTTTCCCTGGTTCAATTATCATTAAAAAATCTGTAATTCATTTTATAGGTTGCACTGCAAAAGATGGGTCAGTGAAACAGGTAAGAAAAAGGAAAGCACTGTCTTTATACTATAGCTGGGTGCTGTGACCTCCAGTAAAAATGACTGTATGAGTCTCTTCTTAATTCTAAGCTTAAATACCAGTGAATTGCAATGACAGTAGAGAAGAAAACAGCAGATTTTAACTCCAGAGCTTTATTAGTCACTTGAGGTACAGAAACAGAAATAGCAGTTTGTTTGGTTTCTGGTAGAACTACCAGACTTCCCTTCTGGAAACACATAAAGCTGCAAAGGAAGGTGGCAGATAACAGCAGTTTTTCTTACTGTTCCCTTCTTCTCCCTCTGGGATTTGAACTCTGATTTTTCTACATAACATATTAGGGCAACCCAGACCTATACTACCTTGCAGCAGGCATTCATTAATATAATGCTTCTAGTTTTTGCTCTCTGAACTACTATCCCTATTATTTTCACAGCCTAGAGAGGCTTGGGAGCAAGACTGTCAATACTGTACCTGTGATGAAGCAACCCTGAATATCTCTTGCTTCCCCCGCCCTTGTGCTAAATCTCCACCTATCAACTGCACTAAAGAAGGCTTTGTACGCAAAATAAAAACGCGTCTGGATGACCCATGCTGCACAGAGACAGTCTGTGGTGAGTAGATAATTCAGATGTCATAAAGCAGCATCATCTGCCTTTAGCAGCAATCCTCAAGTGACATCTGGTACCCCACAGGTACCAGATTCAAATAAACACACTGGAGTGGTCATTTCTTCCATCTACATGCCAGGAGCTCTTGCTGCCAGAGGAGGCCTCCTCTGATCCAGCTGGTATTCTAAACTAGTGCCATGACTTGCCAGATACTTATGTTGGAAAATCCCCCATGGACCATTGGGACCACGAAGTGCTTCACAGGATCCTCTGGCTCTTGTCCCTTCTTAGATGAGGGTGATACTTGAACAGAGATCTATCCAGTAAGGGAGGATGTGCTCATCTTCCAGCCTCCCCTGAGGCCTCCTGTGGAGGTTCTTGATATATGTTTGCCCTCACCTTTCCATTTGTATCCTCCAAGTCCCAAATGCCCACCACAGCACAGGATCTCCTTCATCAGCCTGGCCATTCCCGGAAGGTACAGGAAGATGCAGTACAGGGGATCTTAGCAATGCTGGTGGGATGATTTTCTGTTCCTCGTCCCTTCTTGCTGCCCGGCAGCAGTCTGATAAGTTCCTTGGATGCCTTGAGGAACCAATGGGCACTGTCAGGGTGCTTTGCCTTGCATGTCCCAACCTTTACATCTTTGGCTCTCATCCAGCGCCTCTGCATTTTTTTCACTCTCTGACTCATTTACCTTTACCCCAACTTGTTTCTCTGTCACTTCTCGGAGATGAGGGTATTTAGCTTTTTAGAGGTGACATCCAGGGGGGAAAGAAAAGGAGGAACAAGAGCCAGAAGTATATGTCCAGGAAAAAGCTTTACAGTAGAGCAAGCTTAGAGATACTTCACCTGAATATGTCCCAAACTCCAGAAATGTGTGGGTCAAGAATAATCTATTTCTACCCAATTTCTTGGATGTTCAAGCTTTGGTCTGCAAGTAACACTGCTGAACAAGATCCTTTGGCTTACTGTATCTCTGCTGTCTATTGCAGAATGTGATATAAAAACCTGCATTATCAACAAAACAGCATGTGACTTAGGGTTCCAACCAGTGGTGGCTATATCTGCGGATGGTTGTTGTCCTGTCTTCTCCTGTAGTAAGTACCATGTTTCCTTATGGTGCTTTATTTGTTCCTTGAACTGTTTCATTTTTTCTAAATGAGTCAAAATCATAAGCAGTAGCCTCTTCCCTTCCCTCTTAGGCTTTACAAATGGTGTTTCATTTTTTTTTTTTGGAGGTGGAGTAACTGGTGCAGGTTCTCTTTAGGTAGTATTCAGTGAGTTAATTTATTGATCAGATACTGAATGTTAGTTACATCGAACCCATCCCAAAGCTCTGCTGCCAAGTTATATTTCCAGATTCACATACCTGACCCAGCTTCCCATCAGCTCTGTTAGCAGCAAAGTGGTTAACAAAACAGAAAACTCAACTAATTTCAAGTGTGTGTAAAAACCCATGAGGTAAATAGATTTTTCTATATGGAAAATACCAGGATATAGAATTAACCCCTACTTCATGCATGACAATTGAGCAGGTTACATGTGGGCTTCTGAATAAAAATTAGCATCATGTACTAGTTACTTCCCCCCCCCCCTTTTGTGTGGGCTGTTAAGGCTACTGAATAAGCTCAGTTCTACTCTTTGTCTCCTCTAAATCATTCACACTTCAGAGATGAGTACAGCAACTGTTTACATCATTCCTAGCACATCCTTTTAATTTTATTTTTTCTTACAGTACCAAAAGGTGTATGTGTTTTTGAAGGAGTTGAATTCAAGGTAGGTCTTCTTCCAGACACTTCTTTCCACAGGTTAATGCTGCTTGAGTCAGAATTTCCTGAAGTTCTTATTGTCAACACTCACATAAAAAAGCAGGATTTGAACCGCCCATAATTTTTCCTTGCCAGTGGTCTTACGTACTATTGGAAATGCTCCTGACTAGGTAAAGCTAGAGACCAGTAACTTCCTTACTAAATGAGATCTTACCTATGTTTTAGAGTAAAGAATTCTGAATTGTGATTGCATACAAATTCTAAATCTCATTGGATGTTTTAAGATTAGTTACTAGGTCAAACTGAGCAAAAATTCATGCATGGAATTTATGAGATAATGTAATAATTAATTTTAACTCATTTAATGTGATTGATGCACTTGGGAGTGTCAGCCTTGTGTTCGTTTTGTGATACTGACAGTGGGAGGTTTAAGAGATCTGGAGGTGTTCATTTCAGGAAGTTCTTCCAAAAATAAATCCCAAGCAAAAACATTATTTTTTGATAGTCCAGGGGATGTATGTTTATTCTAGAACCCATTGAATTCTTGCCATTGTCTGTCTCCTCTCCCCTCTATATTTCCAGCCTGGGGCAATTGTGCCTAAAACCTCTTGTGAGGACTGTGTGTGCACACATGAGCAGGATGTCGTGACACAGACCAACCGCATCCAGTGTGTTCCAGTGAAATGCCAGACCACCTGCCAGCAGGTCAGCACCGCATGCTCAGCCTCCCTGACCACGAAGAGTGGCTGTTGAGGGGATGTACTGTAAAACTGGGATAGTATAACCACTTCCTCAATGAAAGATAGCAGGATGTAATCTTCCATTAGATTTTTTGTAAAGTCTTTTTTAGGGTACTCGTTATTTTTGCTCTAGCAAATTTAAGAGGTCACCCTTGGAAAGATGCCCTAAGGGACAATGATTCCAAACCTGTTAAAGAAAAGTCTGACTGCTGAAAGATGATGTTTGTACTATTCTGTTTGTGTTGCCCATTCTTAGCTCAAAAATTAGGATTGTAAAGAAACTGCATAGTGTTTTATATATTTCCAGACACGTCTCTCTACTCGTGAGCTGGAAGTGCAGACAAACTGCTCAGTCTATTACTGAATGTAAGCAAAAAGTGATTTCTTTCCCATTCTTCCCCAATTAAGGCCAGACCCACCACAAGTCCTAAAAACTGATAAAACCATCATCCTTTATCCCGAAGCCAGCCACACCCACACCCACCAAGAGAAGAATGGGTACCTAAAATACAGGGCAGGAAATAACTGTGGCATTCACATGTCTAACAGCAGCAATTCTTGTAGATAATCATATCAGACTAAGCACTGGTGGTAGACTGTACAAGCAATCATATGTTGAATTAATTTATTTGGCCTAACTTGTGTGTTAGCCCAAAAAAGAATAGCCAATGACAGGGTCTTCACGGTAACCAAAGTGCCCAGAAGTCACTATTCAATAAAGGAAAGAAATCGTCAGCTTTGATTGTCAGGCTTAAAGTGGTTCCAACAGGTTAATAAAGACAATAGAAATGAAACCAGAAGGTTGGCTCATTTCATCTTCCATCTCCAGTGTGACTTTGACACAAAGGTGCTTCATGAATGAGACATTAGGTAACATGGCTAAATGGAAACTTTATTCCTACAGGGCTTCCGCTATGTGGAAGAGGAGGGTCAGTGCTGCAACCAATGCCAGCAAGTGGCATGCGTGGCAAATTTTCCATTTGGCAATGTGACCATTGAGGTAAGCGCTCCCTTGCTCTGCACACAAGGCTGTATTATCAAAAAGACCTCAGCATTTTTTGAACCAGTGTTGTACATTTTGAGGCTGGGAAGACCTCTAGGAGATTTAAAAATATCTCTATTTCCAAAGTAACTGTAGATGTTTATACAGCTGCTGTCTGCTGTGTGCATCTCACAGGCACCACTGTGCTGAAAATCACGCATCTCTGGCAGGAATGGAAATCACGTTACTGCCCCTCCTCCTGACATGCAACAACGAGAAAGAATTTGGAGAGGATGGTGACATTGTGTAATACTGCTCTTGCAGAGATACGTGGGCTGGCTTCACGTCATACTGCTCCAGCCTGGAAACAGTGTCAGTATCTTGCCCTGGAGATACAGGGCTAAATAGTGTGAGTGAGCTGACATAGCTGTACTACCACTAGTTCTGAATTTGCTGAGGTAGAAATCCAAAGTGGCATAGCTGTTGTAGTGTAGTGTGACTTGGTTACACACACAGGTAATACATCTGTCTTGTGTAGCATTGTGTAGACATGGCCTGAGTCTCGGGCTAGGTCTTTGGTTTTATTACATCCCGCTGTTCTTGTGAATGGTTAATGAAGCGGTCTCAACCAGGGACTATTTTCTTACACGTTATTGCTTCTCTGATAGCTCTCATGTTCTGCGTGTTTTCTATTTCATCGTTTTAGTCCTTGAAAATTTATCTTGCAAGCTAGCTTCTCCTGCGACAATATACAATTTTTATGTTTCCGTGAAGAGGCTTTGCATTTTCCATTAACCTCTGTTATGAAGACTTCTTTTTCACACTTTTTGCTTTTCTTCCATTTATTAAAAAAGTGTTGAAATCCTTTAAAATAATTATTTTTCTTTTGTGTATATTTTATTCCATATCATTAACACACCTAACTTCTAATACTTTTATTCATACCTGGTGGCTTATTCTGCCACCAGCTTTTGACTCTTTCCACCTAGGTGGCCATAGAAGGTATTTTGCATAGGCTGGTAGTGGGTGAGCTTGCTACATAATTTGCAGATGTGAGTTCCAGACATCTTAGCACTTTCAGAGTAATATGAATAACCAAGTCCTTTTGCCAGTTCATTGACTGTTTTACTGTTGCATTATTCTATTTTTATTGCTATACTATATTGGGTCGTGGTTTTTTTTCCTGTTTTTATTCAGGTTGGAAAGAGTTATAAAGCTCCATATGATAACTGTACTCAGTACACGTGCACTGAATCAGCGGGCCAGTTTTCCTTGACTAGTACAGTAAAGGTCTGCCTACCATTTGAAGAATCAAATTGTGTCCCAGTAAGTATTTTAGAGCCAGAAAAAAAGCACCTTCTGGAATGAGCCCTGCAATGAGGTCTGGAAGTTTTCTTTACTGTTTTGAATGATTATTTCAGTAATCCTTGATCTTTCTGAACTGATCATTCTTGCTGAAGGAATGTGCTTTTTCATCCCTGAATGAAGTGTCCCATGGAAGTAAAACAAAACTATTTGCAAATAACTCTCATGTTTTACTTGTTGTGCTATAAGCACTAGAACTTGAAAGAAAAGAGTATTGGGGCAATAGCAAGGTGGGATTTTTCATCACTTGAGAAACACCAGTGTTACAAAAATGCAATTGAGCAAACCATAACTCATGATGGACCCCTGGGATAACCAATGAACACAGTGTCTTCTGGCACATGGTGTATCACTAAGCAAAGAAGCGGTACATGGATGAGCAAGGGGTATCATTCATGCCCTGGCTTTCAGCAATAAGTATTTTCCAGTAACTTTCAGAAGCATTTTTGGGCTTCACAGCAGATTTGAAATCCAAAGCAGGGACAAAACAGCCATTGACTTGAATTACACTTGGGGTATGTTCTGCAGCAGGTCAGGCTGTTCAATTCCAGGAGCAACTGTCATTCTCTGGGACTGGGTTTTTTGTGCTGGCTTCGATAGGACCTACAAAAGGTCAGGCATGTGTTACAGGACATCTTCCCTGACTTGAGAGGACAGATAATTTAAAGAAAACTCACTCCCTTCCTTGCTGGATTTTTTTTAAGCAGATTTGTGTGTAACTGTTACACAAATAGGCCTGATGAGGAATCTGTGTTGGTTAGAGATAAGGGAATATACCTGAACTCTCATCTTTGCTACTAGCTGCTTAGCAATATGTACATCTGAACTGTTCTGGTTATGTTTGTTTTCAATACAGGGGACAGTTGATGTGACTTCAGATGGCTGCTGCAAGACATGTGAGTGCATTAAATCACTGGTTCCCTATTCCCATACTGTTAGGTTCTCCCCTGCTTGTAGTTCTGTTTCTGCACACACTGAGAGTCTGCAGTTTCCACAGGCTGGAATACTGTTCTTATGGCAGCAAAGCTCTTTTGTACCTCACAGCTGAAGTTAAAAATCCACTCACAGCTGAGGCTAAAAGTCTGACTCATTCTTCCAGTGGGGACACTAAAATTCTTTGATCTCCTTTTCTGTGTTTTTAAATAACTGAAATACTGTTAGTTTGAACTGTACTCCTGATAAGAAAATTTGTAGAAAATATGCTCCATATCCTTTCATCTAGAAATTGCATAGGAAAAAGGGTCTTTTTTCTGTAGCATTCACCCAGAAATCATAGGTTGTTAAAGAGTAACAAATGTCATTTATAGCATTTAAAGAAAAAAAAAAGAAAAAAACAAACCACAAACCCTTCAAGTCTTCTTTAGGTCTTGATTCAACAGCATCTTTACAGGCACTTATATATTTAAGCCAGTCCACAAATAGAAAAGTGCCTTGACTAGCAGGAAATTGCTTTGTTGAATTAGTGCCTCTTTGTACTCTGATTTGGTTTTTTGGTTATGCATTTGAACTATAAAGCATTTTAGTAGGATGATCTGCCCTTGTTTTCCCAGCAGATACCTTTCAAAACTTTTACTCCCCAGTCTGAAGAAGGCTAACAGAAATGTTCACCTACACAGGTATTGATCTGCCGCACAAATGCAAACGTAATATGAAAGAGCAGTATATCCTGCATAACAACTGTAGGTCAGCTGCTCCAGTCCCAGTGCCCTTTTGTGAAGGGACCTGCAGTACATATTCTGTGTAAGTAGGAAACCTTTCTCTGTCCTCTCCCATGTCTGGTCTTCCTGGGTTCTTTTTGTCAATGGGCTGTAGCTGTTGTCCTCTTCCTGCTGTTTAAAAGGACCTGGTTGTGAAACTGGGTGTGTAGAACAGCAGTCATTAGCCATGTGGCTAAACGTCTTTAGTGTCACAGGAGTGCCTTATCTTAGGAAAATAGGTCCCTTTGAGAAGACATCAGCTAAATTTATTAACTACCTGTTCTTAAATGTGTCCTTATGTGGTTTTTTAACAGCTCTAGTGTTTAGTGGGTTTTTTCCCTGCTCTTTGGTCTCTGCATGAATTGTTCCTTTCTGTCTTGCCAGAATGGGCCTAATCCAAAATCCAACATAAATTACTGGGATTTTCCCTATTGATATCAGAGGATCTGGCCTTGTATGGCTAGTAGTGTCCTGAGGAAAGACTCTTATGAATAAACAGAAAAACAGCTAGGAAATTTTGCTTCTCCACTCCTTAAAAGTACCTCCATTTGGAGCAGCAAATATGGATCAGTTTGGGAAGACAACAGGCAACAATCTGATGTGCAAATCTCATTTCTGTAGGTATTCCTTTGAGGCCAGTGAAATGGAACACAAATGCATTTGCTGCCATGAAAAAAGGAGTCACAAAGTGAAGGTGGAACTTGTTTGCTCAGAGAATAAGAGAGTCCAATTCACATATGTGCATGTAGATGAATGTGGATGTGTGGAAACAAAATGCCCAAAGAGGAGAATATGAGCGTAAACTAAACGAAATACTTGAGCTCCTATTTAATGCTTCCTTAGCAAGTGAATAGTTTTAAAACCATCTGTGAGTAACCTTCAAATGACTATGCTTCTCTCTTGTGCTTTTTCCTTCTGATATTATATGCAGTTATGGAAATTAGCTAAAGATTTTACTCTAAATATTTGTAGAATAAACTGCATTTCAAAGAGGACTTGTTCTCCTGTTTCAGTGATGCTGCTAATGGGGCAAGGTGGCTAATGTCTTTAATCCCATAATGATGTATAATCCAAGGTTGTTACAAGACACTCTAGAGACAGCAGATGCTTTTCAAAAGTCCTGTCTGAAGAAAGTGTACACTGTAAAACCATAACGACACACATCATTTCCCTTAGAAGGGAAATAGCAATCCCTTTCACAGTTGCAGTTTGGTCAGAGAGGCAGGGCTCAGCTCAGGGGCACATTTGTGTTCTTCTCCCCAGTAGTCCTGCACCTACTTTGGCTGTGACTCTGGGTCACTGGAGGATAGCAAGGTGCTTTTTCCCTTCTGCACAATAAGCACTACATTAGGAGTATAAAATCATGTTTTACATACACTTTACAAAATTATTCTATTTGCACCCTTATTGTGAGTCCTTATCTCACTGGTGTTTTTATTATTTGCCATCATCAAATGCTGAGCTGTGTGTCATGTGAGAGACTGATGCTGAGTCTCATACTGATTACATGACTATGATTTGTGTTGTGAAAAACTGACACCCAGCTAGCATGTCCAATAGTACTAGTGACAGTATTTTATGTGTGACAGTATTTTATCCCTATTTTATAGGGATCAAAATGGTCCAGTAGTACCCTCCGAGTATGCAAAGAAGGCAGATGCTTCTTCTACTTGAGCAATTTGGTCTGCTGTGACCTGAGACAGAACTGAGGCCTATGGCTTTTTAGATTGCAGTGTCCTGCAGCCCGTTGTGTGTGGGTTTTTGGAGGGAATGCTTTTGAACTGACCAAGTAGACATGAAGTGCATTAACCTTTAGCTTTCCATTTTAAAATATTCCAGCTATTGAGCCTCATGTAATCTTTAATTTAATTCTTTTTCATAATAAATTGTCTCAGTTCATGTCAGATTATTTTCTTGTGTACTGTTTCGTTATGGCGTTACTGATCTTAAAATTGTCAGAATTCTTGACTTTGAATAGGCATAGAAGTTCAATGGTACATGATTCTCTCAGCTCTCACCCAAGAGTCCCATGCTTATGGGGTCATCACTGTGATGCAGTAGGGCAGCTCGTGTTATGCCTCTGCAGGAGTCAGTGCAGATTGTTTTATCTAACCTGTTCTTCAGCCCCTTTCTGGAATGATTTGTCTCAGCCTAAGGCTGGTGTATAATTGCTCTTGTGAAGTTACAAGTTTCTTAGCACTGGGTATTTTGAGACCCAGGGCTCAGACAACTGAAGTCAGAGAAGGTGTATTTCATCCTTTGTTTTTATTCTGTTCCCTTATAAACAATAAAAGAGATGCTGGGTGTACCCAACGATCACAGTGGGAATAGGTGCACTGCAGGTATCTTCGGGAAACACGAACAAAAAAATCCAACAAGGTGTTTGTGCTAAAGTAATGAATCATGGAACCGTAGAATATCTCATAGAATCATAGAATTTTTTAGGTTGGAAGGTTACCTTTTAAGACCATTGAGTCCAACTGTTAACCTAGCACTGCAAAGTTACCACTAAACTATGTATCTCAGCACATCTACACGTCTTTTAAATTCCTCCGCGGATGGATCCACCCAGTGGATCCCACTTCTGTGGACTTCCCTGGGCAGCCAGTTCCAAAGTTTGACAACCTTTCAATGAAGAATTTTTTCCTAATATCCAATCTAAACCTCCCTCTCTAGACCCCTCACCAGCTTCACTGCCCTTCTCTGGACACGCTCCAGCACCTCAGTGTCTTTCTTGTAGTGAGGGGCCCAAAACTGAACACAGTATTCAAGGTGTGGCCTCACCAGTGCTAAGTACAGGGGGACGATCACTTCCCTAGTCCTGCTGGCCATGCTATTTCTGACACAAGCCAGGATGCTGCTGGCATTCTTGGCCACCTGGGCACTCTCCTGGCTCATATTCAGCTGTCTGTCAACCAACCCCCCCAGGTCCATTTCTCCCAGGCAGCTTCCCAGCCACTCTTCCCCAAGCATATAACATTGCATAGTGGTGTTGTGACCCACGTGCAAGACCCGACACTTCACAGAATCACAGAATCACAGAATGTTAGGGGTTGGAAGGGACCTCTAGAGATCATCTGGTCCAACCCTCCTGCCAGAGCAGGTCGCCCACAGTAGGTTACACAGGATGGCGTCCAGGCACGTTTGGAATATCTCCGGAGTCGAAGACTCCACCACCTCTCTGTGCAGCCTGTTCCAGTGTTCTGCCACCCTCAAAGGAAAGAAGTTCCTCCTCATGTTCAGATGGAACTTCCTATATTCAAGTTTGTACCAATTCCCTCTTGTCCCAGTACTGGGC
>VZSF01003469.1:331932-476185 GCA_013398295.1 Chionis minor | reverse complement strand
AGTAAGGTGAAAGGACCCGCACAGGNGAAGCTCTGGAACATCTGCAATACATTGACAACATCATTGTATGGGGCAACACAGCAGAAGAAGTTTTTGAGAAAAGGAATAAAATAGTCCAAATCCTTCTGAAAGCTGGTTTTGCCATAAAACGAAGTAAGGTGAAAGGACCCGCACAGGAGATCCAGTTCTTAGGAATAAAATAGCAAGATGGATGCCATCAGGTCCCAATAGATGGAATCAACAAAATAGCAGCTATGTGTCCACTGACTACTAAAAAGGAAGCACAGCTCCTCTTGGTACCTCCACTGCCAGTGCTGGGATGGATGTTCAAAGAAAGGGTCCCCACCACAAATCATGCAACTGATGCTACATGGCGTAAGTGGATTGCACTGATCACACAGTAGACTCGAATGAGAAATCCTAGTCATCCAGGGATTCTGGAAGCAATCATTGACTGGTCAGTAGGGAAACATTTTGGAATATTACCGGAGGAGGCGAGTTGTGCAGAAGAGGCCCCACCATATAATAGACTGTCAGAAAATGAGAAGAAATACGCCTTGTTTACTGATGGGTCCTGCTGGATTGTGGGAAAGCATGAAAAGTGGAAGGCTGCTGTGTGGAGTCCTACACGATGAGTTGCAGAAGCCACTGAAGGACAAGGGGAATCAAGCCAGTCTGCAGAGGTGAAAGCCACCCAGCTGGCTTTGGACATTGCAGAACAGGAAAAATGGCCAGTACTTTATCTCTATACTGATTCATGGGTGGTGGCAAATGCTCTGTGCAGAAAGTTACAGCCCTGGAAGCAGAGCAAATGGCAGCACACAGGTAAACCCATCTGAGCCGCTGAACTGTGGCAAAATATTACTGCACGTATAGAGAATCTGATTGTGAAAGTGCGTCACGTAGATACCCATGTACCCAAGAGTCAGGCCACTGAGGAACATCAAAACAACCAGCAGGTAGATCGGGCTGCTCAGATTGAAGTGGCTCAGGTGGATCTGGACTGGCAACATAAAGGGGAATTATTCCTAGCTCAGTGGGCCACAATACCTTAGGCCATCAAGGAAGAGATGCAACATATGGATGGGCTTGTGATTGAGGAGTGGGCTTGATCATGGATGTTATTGCACCAGTTATCCATGAACGTGAAATATTTGATGCAGTCAAGCAAGCCAAGCGGTTGAAGCCTCTTTGGTATGGAGGATGATGGCTAAAATACAAATATGGGGAGGCCTGGCAGGTTCACGCTCCCACAAACCCAGCAAGGCAGGCACATGTGCTCACAATGGTGGAAGCAACCACTGGATGGCTGGAAACATACCCTGTGCCCCATGCCATGGCCTGGAACACTATCCTGGGCCTTGAAAAGCAAGTCTTACGGTGACAAGGAACCCCAGAAAGAATTGAATCAGACAATGGGACTCATTTCCGATACAGCCTCATAGAGACCTGGGCTAAAGAGCATGGCATTGAGTGGGTATGTCACATCCCATGTCATGCCCCAGCCTCTGGGAAGATAGAGCGATACAATGGACTGTTAAAAACTACACTGAGAGCCACAGGTGGTGGGACTTTGAAACATTGGTATACACATTTAGCAAAAGCTACCTGGCTAGTCAACACCAAGGGATCTACCAATCAAGCTGGTCCTACTCAACCAAAACTTCCACGCACTGTAGAAGGGGATAAAGTCCCTGTAGTGGACATGAAGAATATGCTGGGGAAGACAGTCTGGCTTAGTCCTGCCTCAAAGGCAAACCCATCTGAGGGACTGCTTTTGCTAAAGGACCTGGGTGCACTTAGTGGGTGATGCAGAGGGATGGGCAGGTCCAATGGGTACCTCATGGGAATCTGATTTTGTGTGAGAATAGACAATAAATCAAATTGTATAATGTCAATTGCAAAATAATGCTGCCACTGTATGTCATCATTACTATACTGCTATCAATTGTACTACAGTAAGAATCACCTAAACTAATGACAGGTGGACTTTAATGAAAAAGAGTAAAGTGCAGCAGTGATGGGATCAGAACTGACCTCAGCAGCTGGCACCCAGCAACTTCCTCGAGACTGACATTCAACCCATGGACTGTGGGCATGGGCCACACCAGATACACTAGCCACAAGCTCCAAATACAGCATGCAACAGTCCAGCAGCACACACCATCTCACCTGCATTGAGAGACTGTTTGAGAGACTGTTCTAATAGAGGGAGCCCAAAGTCATGGATTAAATGAACTCCATGGACATTTTTTAGCGAGATGGATCATAGACTAAGGGAATTATATCTGCATGTATGTACATATACATATGTATGTACATACACACATAAAAGACAGGGAAAAGTAGTGGTAANATGGCATTGAGTGGGTATGTCACATCCCATGTCATGCCCCAGCCTCTGGGAAGATAGAGCGATACAATGGACTGTTAAAAACTACACTGAGAGCCACAGGTGGTGGGACTTTGAAACATTGGTATACACATTTAGCAAAAGCTACCTGGCTAGTCAACACCAAGGGATCTACCAATCAAGCTGGTCCTACTCAACCAAAACTTCCACGCACTGTAGAAGGGGATAAAGTCCCTGTAGTGGACATGAAGAATATGCTGGGGAAGACAGTCTGGCTTAGTCCTGCCTCAAAGGCAAACCCATCTGAGGGACTGCTTTTGCTAAAGGACCTGGGTGCACTTAGTGGGTGATGCAGAGGGATGGGCAGGTCCAATGGGTACCTCATGGGAATCTGATTTTGTGTGAGAATAGACAATAAATCAAATTGTATAATGTCAATTGCAAAATAATGCTGCCACTGTATGTCATCATTACTATACTGCTATCAATTGTACTACAGTAAGAATCACCTAAACTAATGACAGGTGGACTTTAATGAAAAAGAGTAAAGTGCAGCAGTGATGGGATCAGAACTGACCTCAGCAGCTGGCACCCAGCAACTTCCTCGAGACTGACATTCAACCCATGGACTGTGGGCATGGGCCACACCAGATACACTAGCCACAAGCTCCAAATACAGCATGCAACAGTCCAGCAGCACACACCATCTCACCTGCATTGAGAGACTGTTTGAGAGACTGTTCTAATAGAGGGAGCCCAAAGTCATGGATTAAATGAACTCCATGGACATTTTTTAGAGAGATGGATCATAGACTAAGGGAATTATATCTGCATGTATGTACATATACATATGTATGTACATACACACATAAAAGACAGGGAAAAGTAGTGGTAACTAATTGGAAAATGTAAGATCTAGGCATGACACAGATGGTATAGAATAAGGGGTGGATAATGTCCTGGATCTGTCAGTGATAGGGTTGATTTGTGGCAGGGACACAGGTATTCCATCCCATATGAAGCCATGCCCAGTCTATAGGGGGGAACTGGCCGGGTGAGGGGGCAAGAAGTTGCTGCTTGGCAGTGGGCATGACTGGATTCCACTGGGTCCCGTGGGTGAGCTGCGGTACAGTAACCGTGTTTGTACATTCCCCCATCAGTGGTGGTGGTGTTGTCTTCCTCTTTCCTTTGCTGTTCTGTTAAACTGCCTTTATCTCAACCCATGAGTTTTGCCTTTTTCTTACGATTTTGCCCCATCACTGTGGGGGGTTGAGCGAGCAGCTGTGTGGCTCTTTGTGGTCCTCTGAGGTTAAACCACAACACAGGAGAGAAAAAAGAGGCTAGTTTGTTCATTAGTTTATCCTAGAGACAAAATAGAAGGATGGATAGAAAAAGCTTAAGTACCTTTAACAAGTTATACATGATGAAAGTAAGGTTCTAATTTCATAGAATCATAGAATCACTTGGGTTGGAAGAGACCTTCAAGATCATCGAGTTCCAACCATAAACCTACACTGCCAAAACCACCCCTAAACAATGTCCCTCAGCACCACCTCTACCTGTCTTTTAAATACCTCCAGGGATGGTGATTCCACCACTTCCCTGGGCAGCCTGTTCCAATGTTTTGACAACCCCTTCTATAAAGAAGTTTTTCCTAATATCCAACCTAAACCTCCCTTGGGGTAACTTGAGGCCATCTCCTCTTGTCCTGTTGCTTGTTACTTGGGAGAAGAAATTGACCCCCACCTCGCTAGAACCTCCTTTCAGGTAGTTGTAGAGAGTGATAAGGTCTCCCCTCAACCTTCTCTTCTCCAGGCTAAACAATCCCAACTCTCTCAGCCGCTCCTCATAAGACTTGTTCTCTAGACCCCTCACCAGCTTTGTTGCCCTTCTCTGGACACGCTCCAGCACCTCAATGTCTCTCCTGTACTGTGGTGCCCAAAACTGAACACAGTACTCAAGCTGCGGCCTCACCAGTGCTGAGTACAGGGACACAATCACTTCCCTGCTCCTGCTGGTCATGCTATTCTTAATACAGGCCAAGATGCCATTGGCCTTCTTGGCCACCTGGACACACTGCTGGCTCATGTTCAGCCGACTCTCCACCAGGACCCCCAGATCCTTTTCTGCCAGGCAGCTTCCCAGCCACTCCTCCCCAAGCCTGTAGCGCTGCCTGGGGTTGCTGTGACCAAAGTGCAGGACCTGGCACTTGGCCTCGTTAAACCTCATCCTCATCATCATTGGACTCAACCCATTGATCCAGCCTGTCCAGATCTCTCTGCAGAGCCTTCCTCCCCTCAAGCAGATCAACACTCCCAATTAATTTGGTGTCATCTGCAAAGTTACTGAGGGTGCACTCAATCCCCTCATCCAGATCATCAATAAAGATATTAAAAAAGACTGGCCCCAAAACTGAGCCCTGAGGAACACCGCTTGAGACCCACCGCCAACTGGATTTAACACCGTTCACCAGAATCTCTGGGCTCGGCCACCCAGCCAGTTTTTAACCCAGCGAAGAGTCCACCTGTCAATGCCCTGGGCTGCCAGCTTCTCCAGCAGAATGCTGTGGGAGAATGCTGTGGATGAAGGTCGACGGCAGCCCAACCCAATCTGTGCCAGGGCTACCATGGTTCTGCTTTTTCACCTGCTCCCTTAACCTGGCAGAAGTAGTTACACCAATGAAATGGAAAAGACAGAACTGTGACAGTTCCAGTGAAACCCTCTTAGCCTGCCACAGCATGGCACTCTGTATTGTGTCACAATCTTTTTAAAGCCCCCAAAAGTAGAAGTTTGTGAATCATTGCATCTTTCTCAATCAGATTTGAAAGACAAGTGGGTTTTAGTAAGGAATGCTTGACAATGGCAGAAAGAAAAAACTGTTTATGTCTGCAGCACTTCAAAAGATGCAGATACTATCACATTTTGTTTCTACAAGAATTTCAATAGCAGCAGTGCCAGCTTGCAAACTTTTCCCTTCCTGCAGTCCTGTTAGTAACCCAGACCATTTGCTTGAGAACCTGGATAGTAAATCAGAGTGGGAAGTGATCCACTGAAAGCCAAGAGTTTCCCATACTGCCCTAGGTTATTCTTGCAGTCACATCTATTCAATGATTTAGCTCACCACACTGACAAAGCAACAGCTGTGCTTGTAAAATACAGAGGCAGTGAGAGGAGGAGCAAGACAGCAAGTACCTTGCCTTGTAAGACAAGAGCTCATTTAATACACTACTATAGCCAAACAAGAAGTTGTAGCCAAAGATTAAAGGTGTAGGACTTTTCTACTTGCTTCAAAACCCAAGCAAACACAGCCAATGCAGGGCTATAATTTGGTGGGGAAGCACAGGGAGCAATTCACCTGCAAAATTCTGAAATTTTGGTTTTGATATCTAGCTGTCATAATTCAGCCTTACTGAAGGGGGAGGCAGACAGCTTTTAATAATAGGGTTGTGATGACTTTATGAAGGGGAAGTAATATTTAATCAACCTGACAGACTTCTGTGATAGGATGACTAGCTCAGGGGAAGAGTGGAGAGCAGGTAGTGCTGTTTATCTCATCTTTAAAAAAGGCTTTTAACACCATTTCCCATGCTATCCTCACAGGCAAACTGATGCAGTCTAGGCTAGGAAAGCAGAGTGAGGTAGGCTGAAAACTGGCTCAATTTCCAGGTTCACACAGTTGTGATCAGCAGCACGAAGTCCACCTGGAGGTCAGTCGCTAGCAATCAACGCCAGGGCTTGACACTGGGGCCAATACTGTTTGACATCTCCATTAATGACCTGGACAATGGGACAGAATGCCCCCTCAGCAAGTCTGCATACAATACAAAACTGGGAGGAGTGGTGCATACAGCAGATGGATCTGCTGCCATTCAGAAGCGCCTCAACAGACTGCAGAAATGGCCCAGCGGGAACCTTAAGAAGTTCAACAAGGGGAAGAGACAAGACCTACACCCTGGAACGAACAGCTACACATATCAGGACAGACTGGGGGCTGACCATCTTTTCAGAGGTGGCTCTGAGTGTCCTGGTGGACCCTGACTTGATCATCAGCCGGCAATGTGCCCTTGACAGCAAAGACAACCACAGCATTTGGGGCTGCATTATGAAAAACCTTACCAGCAGACTGATAAAGGTGTTTCTTCCCCTGTGCTCAGCCCTGGGTCCACTTACGGGTCATCCAGTATGGAGAATGATATGGACATATTGGAGAAAGTGCAGTGAAAGAATATGAAAATGATGATAGGATTGGAGCATCTGTCATACAAGGAGAAGTTCAAAGTACTGGGACTATTTAGGCTCAGTATGGATTACCAGCCTGATTTAAGGTGGTGGATGAAGCCATATTCTTACCAGTTGTGCCCAGCAAAAAGACAAGAGGCAATGGACACAAACTGAAATAAAGGAAACTCTGTTTAAACAAAATGAAAATTTTCAGTGAAAAAAGAAAACAGGTTGCCCAGAACAGTTGTGGAGTCTCCATGCTTGGAGATATCAAAGACCCAGCTGGACAAGGATCTGAGCAATCTGTTACAGATCACTCTGCTCTGAGTAGGGGGACTGAACCAAATAATTTCCAGAGGTCCCCTTCAACTCTAACCATCATGTGATTCTGTTGTTTTCAAAGATGGATAGGAATTCTGCAAAACACATCAATTCCAGTTCACAGGAGGAAAAAGATTAAACACAAAAATAGCCTCCTCCATCCTTTCTCACCCCTCCCGCCCCAACAGAAAAACAGACTAAGCCAGAACAGGTGTAAAGAATCTTGGTTTATCTGAGCGGGTTGCTCGGAAGCTCCTGACAGGCAATACTATTAGAGCTGAGCATACAGGATTTCCCAGCTTTTGTTATAAATCAGGAAGTTCTAGAAGCACCTGCAGTAGCTGCAGACTACTTTCTACCTGTGCTATCTCCCTGAGTTCACACAGCCCAAGGCTGTAACAGGTTTTGCTGCTTTATAGGCATACCTAGCACCAAGGAATCAGAGATGGGAGCACCCTTACCAAGACAGGATCTTTGGAAGTTATGTCCAGGCACGCACACACAATTTTTAGAAGGTTGGTAACACTTCCAAATGTCAGTAAACATTCCTGGGGGACCATACAAGCAAAAGCATGTATCTGAAACAAATGCATTTTTTCAGGTCCAAGAATATCAAGTCCTTGTTTTATAGCATTGTGGTGCCAATACGATCAAAGAAAAGAGTCTGAGAGTCTGAGGAAGACATCTGGCTCGGGAAGTTGTTGGGTAAATAAATCTTTGGAAGATGCTCAGGATTAATTATTAAAAATCCTTCCAGTCACACCTGCACACACACTGACTTAGGCCATAATGAAGGAGTTCTCTATCATGTGGACTGAACGCTGGGAATATGGCATTCCTTCCTCAATCCCTCACCTCATCTCAAGAGGAGAAATGCATGGTGAAAGCTCTCATATAGACCAACTGCTATAATGGGATAAATTCCCTCATAACTCATGTCTTTCAGCGCTCATGCCTGTCACAGCAATTAGCACTCTATCTGTGAGGATGCCAATAAATAACAAGTCTCATATTAGTTCATTTGCTCATGCCACTTTCAATGAATGATGAATGACATTTCATCTATGCGTTGTAAGATACTGGCAAGAAATCTCTTTATCTTACACAGCACAGTCTCCCCATCTGCCATCTGCAAAACTTTAACTAGTCAGTCACAGGTATTGCTTCTCTGTCCACCAGCTGAAGTACTGAAGACAGTTCAAATATTAAGTTCTTTTTACCACTGAATAATGACTGCAGTTCTTCACAATACAAGAAGGCAGCAGAAAAAGTAGAAGTCCTTCTCCAGTGTACTTCAAGTTGTAAAAAATTCCCCTTCTTGTTTACATACTACACTTGAAAAAGTCGTTCAGTTTTCCACCCACATGTTAAATGTCTGTGATAAACATCTTCTCCTGCAACTCCATAAAGTTTGGAATTGAGCAGAACTTTCTGCCTTAATTTCAACGGTTTAATTCTCTTCTTAAGCGATTTTTAATTTCCCAAATCAGACACCGTTGACTTACACGTAGAAAATACCTACTTTTTGCTTCTGATAAACCTATTGTGTATAATTGGCATTAATTATGTAAGTCATGGTGCAGCTCAAAGATTATAAACTATTGATAGTACACGGGGAATTACTTCTGCATGAAACAGCAGTGAAAGATTCCTTATGTTACTTCACCATTTACCCACTTTGCACTTTTACAGCACTTTCTGAACAGAGACTGTATAGAAACGTATACCTATTTCACTCAACAAAACACACATTCATGTTTAATAAGACAGAAAGTGTGACAATAAATCAGATACCCACCTTATCAACCAATGTCCAAAGTCTGGCCGATGAGCCCACTGGACGCCTGTCTGATTCAACGATCGAAGTAGCCGACAGCAAATAAGAATGATCCATGGACTTGCTAAGCTTATCCACTTATCTGATCCTTTTATGAATTCAGCTGAAGAGGTAGCTTTGCCTAATTTTGAATTATCTGCTCCTGGAATGTCTATATTCTTGCACTTGGAGGCTTCCCCAATACTATCAAAATTTTGTTTCACAGTGGTGCTATGTTGAGGGCCACATTCTTCCAGAAGAAAATTATTTCTACAAAGTTCTTGACATAGCACCAAACAAAGTGTATTGATAAGAAAATACCAGGTTTGATGTTCCTCTTCTATAAAACTGCTTGCCCCCAAACTCAAAACATGGCCAAATGTTCCAGCCAGAATCAGCACATCTATTTCTGACCAGCTGGAACTGGACACAACTGGATTCTGCAAACAGAACAAAAAGAAAAAAAAAGTGTATAAAAATTTCACTTGTGAAAATTCATACTGTGCTTACAGCAATCTCCTCTAAGGAAATAAAACAGTGAGACAGGTTATTTCTACCTTGAAAAATCCCCAAAGGGTATAAAAGAATCGTTTTAGTGTAGCCTATTCAGTTAGCATTGCAACATAATCATACTTTTTAAAATGACATTCTGTTCAATGGAAAAAACTTCTCTATGAATAATCATTGCAACTGTACAGATTAAGATTCCCTGCCATCCTGTGACAGAATGTTTGAAACAAGCTCTCTCCCCATTGCGCACTCATAACAGTAAAATAGAAAACCTGGAGAAGTCAAACCTGGGACACAGATAATAGGTAATTTTCTAGTAGTTTAAACCTGTGCTACCCTCAACTCAGTACAGTGACAGTCATCACTAATCAAATTAACAAAAGTTACTTACAGACAGGCTGATGGCACCCCTTAACCCTGCTTAGCTTGAAATGTGCCTTTCATCATAAAATCTACTTTAAACCTTACCTTATTATTTACTTCACATGTTGTGCCTATCTAAAACCATAATATTCTCTATCTATTGTCTCCATTAAATTGATTTCCTGTTTACAGCAGCTACTTGGAATTGTATCATCATCACTGCTCTTGATGATACAGCTAAAAAGAGATCGTGAGGGCACGTGGAAGGTGAGAGCATCTGGTTCATTGACGTTATCAGGTAAAGGACCTTTTCAGCTCACAGGGAATATGAAGTAACTGGGAAAGCCATAAAAAGACCACACAGAGACACAAACTTGATAAGTAAACACTAAGGGAGATCATAAAGATGACCAAAACTCTTCAGCCATTAACTGACAGGCCATTAAGAAATCACAGGCCTAACTCTGAAGAGCATCAGCCTGGACTTTGTAACAGGTAAGATGAAAGTGACAGAACATGAGTATTATGGATACTTGGTGGCGCCTGTGGATCTACACAAACTCACTAAGCAACGACTCGGGAAAGTGTCAGAAGTGGGGGGAGAGAGGGTTGTGAGGAATAGGCTGGAGGCAGGGGGCAAAGCGAGAGGAGGAAGGATAAAGGGGACAGAGTCACATATAAGCAGGCTCCAGTCAGTGCGCTTCTCTGACTGAGCCCTGTGCCTGACCACTGTGATCTATCCTGTCTTATTAAATCCTCTCTTATCTTTCCGTGCAGCTCCACTCCCACCAGTGGGAGCTGCAAGGTCTCACTGCAAGTAACTGGGTAAAAGCCTGCATGCCAGCAACTTGAGACCAGAGCGAGTAAAAGCAAATGGAGCTCCAGCAACTGCAGTGGGACCACAGGTCACTGGACCCACATGCCTGCAGTGCCAGTGACTGCAGCATGTGAGGGTTCACATGCCAGAAGGTGGAGGTGGGACCACATGCCATCAGGACTGTGCGCCACAGGTGCCAGCAGCTGGAGGGATCACAGTGCAAGGGAGGCCGGGGTGTTAGCAACAGGAAAAGTGACCATGGATCATCAAGCTTGCAGGTCTGCATCAGTAACTGGAGGGCCTGGAGTGCACACCTACGTGTGAGAGGTCACAGGGACACTGACTAGAGGGACCTCTGTCTGTTTAACTTCTCCTCAAAGTCTGAGCCAGAGGCAGTGACAGGGACCCAGGCTGGGCAAGCACAGCTGGGCTCCTGAAGCAAGGCAAGACAAATGCCCCAGCCCTGTAGGCCACCAGAGCCAGCAGAGACTTCCTAATCTACCTTAACAAATAGGGTTGTATACTCGTGAAGCGTTCTGGGAAAGACATTGTCAAAAAACATCCTTTACCATTTTGTTTTTTCATTACTTTTTCCTCTGTTACAGAATGTCACAGAGTATCTCTTAAACTGGTAATTTAAATACCTGATAAGCAACAACTTAGAAGCTAAATCAAAACTACTGCATGCCATTTTTCCTTGAGAACAAATATCTCTGAACCTACTTTCATGTTAATTTTAAGTGCACACTTCAACATCATCCTCCTACATTCGACCTTATGAACTTTAAAAAACTGCCTTGAATATTCATACAGATGAAGCCCACAAAACACACTCAACATGCAAAGATGCACATTCCTGAACTGTTTAAATATTTTGTTAGAAAAATACAGAAACTTACTAATCTTACAGCAGGTAACAAGAAAGTGGTATAAACAATACAAATATCCCTGAGTATCTTAGATGCAAGTCTCACTTATGCTTAAGTTTTACTGGCAGCAGCATATGTATTTTTGTTCAATAAGCAAGACCACGTAACACAGAGAATGACAACAAACACAGTTGATTGAAGAGGTGGTGGAGTGTCCGACTCTGGAGACATTCAAAACCCACCTCAACGCCACACTGTGTAAACGGCTGTAGGTGAACCTGCTCTGGCAGCAGGGTTGGACCAGACGATCTCCAGAGGTCCCTTCCAGAACCTAACATTCTGTGATTCTATGAAAAAGGTAGTTAACACTAACTGGAATTTTGCTTTGAGGAAAACAACTTTTGCAAAATCAAGATTTTACAAGATGTATGTCAAAGAATGCAGGAGGTATAGTTAAAGTTATCATCTATTCATACCATCTCCATTTCTTGTGTTGGTAAAGAAATATATTACACCAAAGTCACTTCACTTAAAAAAAACACCAAAAGAACACAAACAAAAAAAAAAACAACCCACAACAAAGAAGTCCCCATGAGGTTACATACACACATAACAATAATGTGGGGAGGAGAGAAACAGTAAAAATTTAGCACAAGAACAGCTATAATCTCAAAAACTGCCCAAGACCAACCTAAATTTACTAGCATTTGAAATTTCTTTGGTTCTCTAAAGACCACTCCTTTTTGGTTAGTACTCTACTCTGAAAATCAAATACCATAATCTGGTGTTTGGAACAAAAGGACGAGATAAAGATGTAGTCTGTACGGACACCAAAGGCCATGAAATGCACAAAGCTGAGACAAGAACAGTACATGACTAAACTACAGACAGTTTAAACTCCAGTAATTCCATCATGTTGATGTTAAAGATCTTGGCTAACAAACTAATGAGCGAGCACATAAGCACCATCTGCTTGCTGAGACAAAAGAATCTGAGGTCCTCAACAAATGAGAATGAAACAGTCTTCAATACAACCATTTGTCTTCTTTATAAGCTGTAACATAAAATCTACATAAGGATTGCTCTCTTGTATCCGTTTGCTGTCAATACTCATATGAAACCTGAAGAAATGATGTATTATCAATGGGGAACATGCAAATGCCTCACAAAAATGATAGTGCTAGTGTAAAATATCCGAGTGTAAGAAATGTGTATCTCTTGCCCGCTTGTCCGATTCTCACAACTACGGTGAAAAGAGGGAAAAATTTACTTCTGTATTCACATTGAAGGATTAAAGTCCAATGGCATTCATTGGTAAACCACATTTCAGACTAGAGTTAGTCACTACGCAGAATGAAAAATTATCCTGCAAATTATAATCTCCTGAGCCTTGATGTTCTAACAAATGCTGAAAATAGTTTCATCAACTACCATCTTTTGTCTGATAAAATACAGAAATAGGAAAAAAAAAACCCAACTAGTTGTAGTAAACACCGTACTTAAGTCAACTACCATGCAATTACAGTGAAGCTATGAACAAGAAGTTAAAATGTTTTACAATTTTCTGGAACTGGTAAAGGGCTGCAGACCTATTTAAAGCTTGAAGTATCATTAAAAGAAGGGACTGGTGCTGCTAGAAACATAGTAATCAGAACCTATAAATAACTGCCAGGAAAGAGATGCTAACACTGCCTGCACTGGTCTTCAGAAAATTCATGAACTTAGTAATCAGTTTCTACATTCAGCCACAGTGGAAAAAAAGCATTACAACTGAGAAGCACTTCAGAGAAATCATTAGATGTTGAACAGAAACAATTCAAAGGCAAAAAGCTCTAAAGCCATTAAAAGGAGAGCTTATCTTAATTACTTTAAAAATACCTACATTTTATCATATAGCATGAGCTTAAAAAAGGCTTTTAGCTTTTTTAACTGGCAAGACACTGATTCAGGATTCTGCTCTTGCCATCAGAAGAGCAGGGCTTCAGAGCTCTTTCAAAAGTGGAGCCCATATGCAGATTAGCACAGGTCACAGATACTTGGATTCAGAGATATTTTAGCATAAGTAAGACTCCTAACTCACACAGAAGGCCCTTCAAGATCAATACACATCATATACAGACAGTTTCTTGCCTAAGGTCTAAGTATTCTATTGGAAAAGTGGATAGAAGGTGGAACACGAACGTTTCTGAATTATAGTGGTTTTACCCCAGTTACCAGTAAAAAAACCTCTCACATCCACACTGCAACTACTACACCAGACTATCCACTGTTCTTTCACCGTCTCCAGCTCTATCCTTGTATAAGCAGCCACCTGCAAAGAACCACCACATCACTCTGCAAGAGCCCTGAGACTGGTAAAAATGTAAATCAAATCTAGGCCACTGCTTTTATACATGTCTGAAACGGACTAACTTACTAACTAAACCTACAAAATAATTCAAGCTTGCTTTGGAACTTGAACAGAAACAGCAAAGCCTATCTGACTGATGAGATGCGATACATATCCAGCAATCCAGTCACCTATGGAATAGACTGAAGATGGAATAACAAAAATGGATTTCTACAGGTCTGGATACAAAGTCATGTCTGCTTTGACCAGAATTACTACTGCCTACAATTCGTAAAACATACTTCAGCATTCCACGTTTCCAGATATGTCTCAGGTAGCAATATGATCACAGACAGACCTCAGATACCTCAGATGGAGAATCCAGTATTTTTTATTTCTGTCCACCCAGGCCTTGGAAAAACAAACACACATCCCGCCCTTCTGGAAAACATTGCTCCTCATTCATGTATTACCAACCTGAAGCAGATGATCTGATCATCTGCTGGTATGTTCTGAAGTCCCAGCTAGGTAAAACTCCAGAAAACATGTATGCACCAATTTCAGACATTCTCCCACCTTTCTCGTTCAAGCAGGAAATACTTGAATCGATAACTGTTCCATTACTGTCAAATGGAAGTATTTTCAAAGATGACATGAAAATAAGCATCCTCATGTCCAACAGACACAAAATGGAGGTCAAGATCCTTAAGACAGCAAGGAAGGCACACAGCAAGCTCACCACCCTGGACTTCAGGAAAGTAGACTTTGAGCTCTTCAGGGATCTGCTTGGTAGAGCACTGTGGAATAAAGCCCTGGAGGGAAGAGAGGTCCAAGAAAGCTGGTTAGTATTCAAGGATCACCTCCTCCAAGCTCAGGAGCAAGGCATCCCAACAAAGAGCAAGTCAGGCAAAAATGCCAAGAGGCCTGCATTGATGAACAAGGAGCTCCTCGACGATCTGAAACAGAAAAAGGAAGCCCACAGAGGTCGGAAGCAAGGACAGGTAGCCTGGGAGGAATACAGAGAAATTGTCCAAGCAGCCAGAGATCAGGTTAGGAAAATTAAATCCCTGATAGAATTCACGTCATGGGCAACAAGAGAAGCTCCTACAGGTACATCAGTGATAAAAGGAAGACTAGGATAAATGTGAGCCTTCTCCAAAAGGAAACAGGAGACCTAGTCACCCAGGACATGGACAAGGCTGAGGTACTCAACATCTTTTTTGCCTCAGTCTTCACTGGCAAGTGCTCTAACCACATCGCCCAAGTCACAGAAGGCAAAGGCCTTCTGTGGCAAGGACAGGGAGAATGAAGAACCACCCACTGTAGAAGAGCGAGTTCAAGACCTTCTAAGGAATGTGAAGGTGCACAAGTCCATGGGAACTGATGAGATACACCCACAAGTCCTAAGGGAACTGGTGGATGAAGTTGCTAAGCCACTATCCATAATATTTGAGAAGTCATGGCAGTCTGGAGACATTCCCACTGAATGGAAACGGGGAAACAACCCCCTTTTTAAAAACAGAAAAAATGAACACCCAAGAAACTACAGGCCAGTCTCACCTCTGTGCCTGGCAAGATCATGGCGCAGATCCTCCTCAAAACTATGCTAAGCCACATGAAAAATAAGGAGGTGATCAGTGACAGCCAACATGGCCTCACTAAAGGCAAATCATGGTGGCCTTGTACAAGCCGGTTAGAGCATTGGTGAATAAGAGGAGAGCAACGGATATCATCTACCTGGTCCTGTGCAAAACATATAAGACTGTCCCGCATGACAACCTTGTCTCTAAATTGTAGAGACATCGATTTAATGATGGACCACTCAGTGGATAAGGAACTGGCTGGATGGTTGCACTCAACGAGTTGCAGTCAATGGCTCAAAGTCCAAGCGGAGAACCAGTGAAGACCAGCCTTGCTCAGGGGTAGGTACTGGGACTGGTGCTATTTAACATCTTTGTTGGAGACACAGATGTTGGGATTGAGTGCACCTTCGGGAATCCTGCCAACAACACTAAGCTGTGTAGTGCAGTCAATACGCTGGAGGAAAGGGATGCCATCCAGAGGGACCTAGACATGCTCAAGTGGTGGGCTCATGCAAACGTCATCAAGTTCAACAAGGCCAAGCGCAACGTCCTGCGCCTGGGCCAGGGCAATCCCAAGCACAATACAGGCTAGTCAGAGAAAGGATTGACAGCAGCCCTGAGAGAAGGACTTGGGGGTGCTGGTTGATGAGAAGCTCAATACGACCTGGCAGTGTCTGGTTGCAGCTCAGAAGGCCAACCCCACCCTGGGCTGCATCAAAAGAACCGTGGCCAGCAGGTCAACTGGGATGATTCTGCCCCTCTACTTTGCTCTTGGGAGACCCCACCTGGGGTACTGCATCCATTTCTGGAGCTCCCAATATAAGAAGGACATGGACCTGTTGGACAGAGTCCAGAGGAGCACCACAAAAACGATCAGATGGCTGGAACACCTCTCTTACGAAGAAAGGCTGAGGGAGTTGGGGTTGTTCAGCCTGCAGAAGAGAAGGCTCCGGGGAGACCTTAGAGCAGCTTTCCACTATCTAAAGGGGGCCTACAGAAAACATGGGGAGGAACTCTTTATCAGGGAGTGTAGCAACAGGATGAGGCGTAACAGTTTTAAACTGAAAGAAAGCAGATTTAGATTAGATACTAGGAAGCAATTCTTTACTCTGACAGTGGTAAGACACTGGAACTGGATGCCCAGGGAATCTGTGGATGCCCCATCCCTGGAAGTGTTCAAGGCCAGGCTGGATGGGTCTTTGAGCAACCTGGTGTAGTGGGAGGTGTCCCTGCCTGTGGCAGTGGGCTTGGAACTAGATAATCTTTACAGGCCTTTCCAGCTCAAACCATTTTATGATTTTATGATCTGTGTCCTAAAATGACAGAAGTGTAATTGCCAGTGCAGAAGTGAACTGAGTCTATTTAAAGACCAAGACAGCCCTCAGTACCAACAGTGTTAAAATGGACAACCAGACATCTCGTTCAGCAGATTTCTCCATTCATATTGATTATTTTTTCTTTTTTTATTTGCCTTTAAAAAAACCCCAAAAACAACAACAACAAAAAAAACACAACCTGCACAAGCATCACTAGCTTTGGCAGCAAAACCCTACTTAGACACAAACATTTTCAGTACTAAAAGCAAACCGTGATTTACACTTACAGTAGAACAGTCTTCTGTTCTGTTAGCAGCCACACCTGAGATGAGACCTCCTTCCCTGATTTCAGTAAGCAGACGTCGTTAGTTGATCTGTTACTCTTATTTTAGTCTATCTAAATGATCAACAGACACACCTAAATCTTATGTGGCCAATAAATACAAACATAAGAATGTAACACCATGTTCTACCAACAGCTCCCCTTTTAATCCTTTCCAATACACGGAAATGAACTGCAATGAAGAAAACTGAAAAGGGGAGGGAAAAAAAAATAAATAAAAGAGATGTCTTCAGGATGGAAGGGCATTACTTTTAGTCCATGGTTTCTCTTAGAAAAGGAGTATTTCCAAGAAGGAATAACACAAATTCAGAAATTACAGAAACAAAATCATCAACTCATATAGTTTGAATAATAAAAATCAGCAGTCTTACTTATAAGAATTTAGATTTATAATTAAGCTCAGGAATTACAACATACAGCTGCACAGAGTGCAATATTTATCTCCACTGATGAGTAGTGAATTTTCTGAATTCTATGAAATACAGCAGTTATTAAACGTTTCTCTAAGTCAGAAAGTTTGCTTTTTAGCTTGAAGGAGTATGTCATCACACCATGAAAGCAATGTACTTGCCACATGTTGTCACACACTAAAAAAAAGGTATTAAAACACCAAACATGACTCAAAGAAACCCAGACTAAACAAGGACTGTACTGCACAGAGGTTGCACCATTGAATAGAGCGCTGTGAGCATTAAAGTTACTGAATTTCAGAGGCCTTTGAAAGATATGACTAACAAGCGCCAGAAAAAACAGCTAGAAGCTGATTTTATGGTGTGACTGACAGTTCCTAGCACACTAAGTTTCACAGTGAAAGAACAACAAGACATTGCAAATTCTGTTTCCTTGGAATTACCTGAATTCTATTCGATACAACAGTAAAACTCATCGAGTACTTTACAGCACTTTACTACTCACATAACTGAGAGAATTTCTGAGCATTCCAAAGTTTGCAACAAACTCAATTTCTTAAACTTAAAAAACTTTAAAAGTTTAACTTAAAAAGTAGAAGAGAGATTAAATTTGCTCCCTCTGTCACAGTTTCAAAACTGTGTTTAAAAAAGCATTAAGAATAACTATATAAGAAAGGGTACTAGCAAAGTATTTTCTTATTAGTCTTAGAGCATTAATGTCCGTGGTATTTGGGAAAGGACAGATCATCACCCATGCATGTTGTTGCAAAACATCATACCTCTCACTTTAACTGCAATTGTGAAACATCACTGCATAACAGCATAAAATTTGTACACAGCATCACTCTTTCTGATCTCAAGTCAACTGCTAAATAATTTACACTAATTAGATCACTTCTTAAAGTAATGTGAAAATAAGCACTTCTATGATCTTCATTACAGCAATCAGTATCATGCCACATTGAACACACATTTCAATTATAATTTTATATTATTCAAATTACATTACAAATAACAATTTAACTATACACAGAGAAAACTTTTATTAAACTTTATTTGAAAGTATGCCATAAAGAGCGAAACTTTTCAAACCATAATTAACGCATGCTCTTACCTTCAGTGGAAGTCTGGAATTGTCAAATATTTTTGCAATGGCAGACAAAATAACGCACATGAGTGCGGAAATAAGCATCATCACTCCAACTGCTGTTAACCAGGACACACTGCAGAAATAGCACAAGTTTCGTGCCGATGTGCATACAATGACATGAATGGCACACAGCATCAGACACATCAAGTAAAACAGCAAAGAGAATAGTGGAAGGGAGAGGGGCACTTCAAATTCTGCCTGGCTGCTCAGGGCTTTTGGAACACTGAGCAAAAGCAGCAGCAGAACCTAGAAAAAAAAAAGTAATTAATATTTTAAAAACTCGAGTTAGCTAAAACATACAGTGAGAATTCACACAAAAAAACATACTGTTGTCACCCGTATCACTCTGTTAGTATACACAGTTCATAAAAAAAAAAACCTGTGAGGAACTACGTTGTGTTTTTTATCCACAGTAAAATATTACCACATAAATGCGAGAATCAAAGATTGTGTTTTCATTTATTAAGGGCCTGGACACACACCAGAGTTTAATAAATTACCATGCACCTCCTCACCTGTGGGAACTGATCACATGCATGATCTTTATTACCTGCAAAAGTAAGAGCTTTAACTCCCGAGATCAAAATAGTTCCTAAGCAAAAAAATTTGACTCATGGTCATCTGTAAATGCCTAAAGTTACATACACACTCTGCCAAACAGCATTTATCTCACAGTGTGTGAGACACAGATACACAGAGATCCTGCTGAGGTCAATAGCTTCCAAGACCAGGTAAAGTTCTCATACTATCACACAAGTGTATGCTGCATTTCAAGCTTATGAATTCTCCCAGTATTTAGTTTTTATATCTCTTCTCACCTTAATTCAATTTATTAGTTTTATTTTTGCTTTGCTCTAACCTGCACACAGATCAGGCAGGATACCAAGTTTCCTCTCAGACAACTGTACAGTGGAGATGAATAATATGAATAATTTCTGATACCCATGTAAAAACCTTTAAAAATAAAGGGAAAATTCAGCCACATGCTAAAACGCTTTACAAGGGGCACAGATGGAGCTAGGACTACACCAAGCTCAATTAGCTTGTGCTAGGGAAAGATTAAAACAAATCAAGATAAAAATAGCTATATCAGACCACTGACAACCTGTAATCTTTCACTGTCACTTGTGAAGACCTCTGCCTAAAATCTTTCCCTCAATACAGTGAGGTAAAGTAGACCAAAAAAATCAAATGCATTGCAGTAGTCTCCCTTCTTTTTCATATTCTTCTTCACACAGTTCACTTGGTTATGAAAATATGAGGTTTCACAGTATCAAACTGGCTTAGATCTTACCTTTTAACACAACACTTAAAGTGCTCATGGTAAGAAAATGCTCAAATTGCAGCTATCTGCAAATCTAAATTTAGCTCTTTTGAGGAAATGCACTGTTATCAATTCATGTCCCAGAGGTATTCTCCTCATCTGAAATACAGGATAAATGGCATTTATAGTATTGTGTAGTTTGAACGCACCTGTGAGATTCCCTACCCTTATTTATTGAGTGAGGTTGGAAAATACATATCAAGACAAAAAGATTTTGGAAAGCAAGGCATTTTCTTGAGTACTGCACTGGAGAAAAAACTCCAGCCTTTTTGTACCAAGTCTCCCAGTGATGCTGAGCAAGCTCTTCACAACCAAAATTTTCATGCATTGAGTAAAATACCTGAGATCTGTTTTGTGAACCAGTAAGCACCTACAACTGCATTCCAGGAAAAAAAAAAAAAAGAAATCCAATGCTTCAGGTCCAAAGTAACTGTCAAGAGCCCCAATGCATAGGCTCCCAAAATAAAGGAACAAAAAAGAAATACAAGTACTTCAGCTTTGTCGACCTCCAGATTTGCCATATAGAGCATGTTCGTGCCTGTAGAGCAGGAACAGAACCTGTCATCTCATCTCCCAAGGGCACTGTGGAACTAATTCCTGTGAAGCAGTCAGCAGAGTGGTAAACCCCACTGAGCAGTCTACCATAAAGCCATTTCAGATGTACTCTGTACACAGAGAACAGTACATATGAGACAAGGCATAGAGCCCTGCCAGGACAAAGGAGACTCAAATACTAAATAGCCACTCATCTACTGTTATCCATTCCAGGCACTGAACAGGACCAGTGCTACAACAATTACAGTCTTGTACAGTGCCACACATATGCAAGGACTGAATTAAGCTTTCCATAGGTATTTCCACCCTAGAGAACAACAATTATTCTTACAGAAGTTGACAGCCATGTCATTTAAAAGTTCAGTGCAGGTTTTTGAACATAAAAGTTCAGTGTCCAGTCATGGTATCCCTTCAGCATGGTTCCCAAAGCTTTACCACAGAGGATATTTCCAGCATTCGAGATTTGCCCAAAATATCAATTGCAGAAAACCACTTAAAATTCCAGACATGGGATATCTTATCTGTCTTCCTACATGATATAACAAGTGGCAATCCAGCAACTCACAGCAAGTATTCATCCCAGGACTCACCTATTAGTACAAAGAACAATCTTGGAATTGTGAAAATTGCCCATGCAATGTATTGCCTGTTCTGAGCAGCTATGCTCACTGATAAAGAGAAACAGGTAGGAACTTACTTGTCAGACTTTTTTTTTTTTTTAATGCAGTAAGGCTATTCAAAAAATAGAAGGCTAATTAATATGCAAGTAATTTAACTTGTAGCACATGTGCCCATTTACCATACCTAGTTACACCAAAAAAAAAGTAGCTTATATCAAAAGCATATACTTTAAGATGTATACTAACCTCATCCAAGCGGAAAGTCAGCCAACTCTAAGAGTTCGTACTCAGTAATTCTAAAGACCAGTAAGAGTATACATTAAGTAATCAAAACTCAGAAACTTTTATGTTTGTGCACTTAGCTTTTTCGCAGAAGGATGTATTTTCATACCTCCATAATGATCACAGTCCCCACCATCATCGAATACATGTCATATTGTGCCACTTGTTTGCTTAGTGAAGAACTCAGAGTCTTCAGGGCCTCCAAATATTGCCTCAGGACCTTTTTGCCAAGGTTTAGGAGTATTTCTGAATTATTCCCCTCTAAATACAATTTGATCCAATTACCATGAGACTTTTCTGCTATCTTAAAATGTTCATATCCAGGATCTAAGGAGGGAAAAAAAAAAAAAAAAGAGGTAAGACAATCCATGAACAAAGGAGGATTAATTAGAGAGGTGATTGTATTTTTGTATTTCTAGGTATAGTATATTAAAAAAAAAAGGCTACGGGTCACACCTAGAAAGTTACATTATCTTCCTGCAGCAAAACTATAATGACACGGTTACTCAGAATAAAAGCAATTAATCCCTAACCTAATAAAACATCAAGACCTGTGAAAGTGACAAACATATTAAAACACCCATTTACTCTTACAAAAGGTTTCCAGGACAAACATATTCAAATGCTTTAAATCCTGAAAAGAAGTCATGTTTCCCACTGGAGCCATTCATTATCCCGGTCATATTATAAAAGCCAAGTGGGAAATGATCAAATACCTGATCTTTGGAGGAGATATCAAAGGACACGCACACCATATTAGGGATCTCGATTTTGCTGTAAAGCTAGTAAGAGTCAGTTGGTAACATGAAGTTACATACACAGGATGCAAGATTTTGAAGCAGTAATAGAAAAGTTTCTTTAACAGCTGAAATGCACGGGTTGGCTTTAGGCATTTGCACTAAGAAGCTGGTGCAAAGCAACCACAGCAGTGAAACTTAGTAATTCTGCTATAGTGGATGTGATGGCCTGCAGTCTAACTTGATTAAAAAAGATAAAACCTGATGCTGCCATCAACCTATGGAAGCAAGACTCTTGCTTCCAGACTGATTACATGATGGCATACCTACATCTAAAAAAATTCTGACCTGAAGAAAAATAAATAAAACCAAACAAATAATAAATTAAGAAAAATTCAGAAAAACAAGACACCCTCCGCGACACATATCTGTTCTCTATACCGAGGTCATATTTTATTGTAGAAATGTAGTTTTGATTAAGTCTTCTAGTAAATATATGTGTAAAGGGGACTGTGGGTCAACACCGACAACACATATGAGGACTGTGGTCTGCTTTCAGAACTGAGGATGAGGACAAGATTAACACTAGAATGTTCCTGAAGGAAGTAATTTTAAATCAACGATTGAATTCTGCGGGTAATGGTTTTAATGTGAGTATGCTTTTTAATATAGGTACAGAGACATTGCAGTTTCTTTTCTTTCTCTTGTATGCTGCAGAAACACATCTGAATTATTCTATTGTCTCTAAATTTATTTTAAAAGCTTGAGTGAGGACCACAGGAGATACAGGAAAGAAAAAAATAGCCAAATCCTACATTTTAAAAGTCCTTTGCAAGTGCAGCAGCAGTAGCTTTTCTTTTATATGTATTTCCCCTCACTGGTTATTCCACAGAAACCTTGTTTTACACCTACTATTCTGGTTTATACAAGCCAAAGGGTAGGTGTAGAAGGAGTTGAATGATTCAAGTCCATTCAGTGGACACATGAAACTACTCAACTATTTTATTCTCTCATCAACTACCCATGATTTTCATCATCTACTTTCCCGTTACTAAACATTTACACAAAAAGCTGCAGCACAAAAAGCTGAATCTTCATAGTGTCTTTACTTCCCAAACAGATATATTCAGCAGTGACAATAACCAGATTCTACAGGCGAAAACAGAAGAGCATCATTTTGTTCACACATGGAAAAAAATTTAAACCCTCACTACAAGCAAAAAGATAAAAAAACTAACACAACTTCTATCAAAAATATTATAGTGGGTCCTACGTGCACATGAAAAGCATTCTATTCACTTCATGTAAGTTTAATTTCAAGAGCATTTATCTAAAATAGAACAATGAGGTCAGCTTCTGTGTTTTATTGTAAATGTGGAAAATGGTGCTGCTCCTGAAAGTACTTAAGACACATTTTCCCTCTTCATTTTATAGGGTCATCACCCCATACTCTAACATGCTATATAATATTTAAAATATTGGTCATTGAGTATAGTATGCAATCACAACATAAATTCAGTCAACAACACAAGGAAAGCAAGAGAATAACTTTCAGAAACTTGCAATGCTCTGGACATTATGCTATGTGTGAACATCCACATGTATCTGGTTTTTGGAAGAAATACATGGTTAGTTTCATTTCACATAAGTAATCCTTGCTATTTCCCTGCAATTTCACTGGAAAGTTAATGACAACTTAAGGCAAAAAAGCCAATTTGGAAATTTTTATATAACGAGCTTATCAAATTGGCTTTTTTGCCTTAAGTTGTCATTAACGTTCAAGAAATTTTTATATAACGAGCTTATAATTATCTTCCCATCTTGCAATCCTTAACTTCTTAGCTAACAGTAGGGCAAAACATTTGCTGTACAGTTTCAGGCAAGGGTTAAAGCAATGACTGAAGAAAGCTGGGTGTCACAAAGACTTAAGTTACAGCTCATTTTTACTTCTGGTAGATCAACAGATTATCAGACTTGGAAGAAAACCACTGTGTTCTTTGTTAAGTCTTTTCAGCAAAAGTACATTATTAAATTCAGAAACATTTTTAATTTTATTTCAAGTGAATGAAGACGAATGAAGTATTTCTGTTCACAATTCTTGTACAGTTATGAATGAATTATGCTTACCATTTCTAAGTCTCTTATCACTAAAAGACACTTTGTGATCTACTACAGGCTGAATTCAAAGTGAGAATTTTAGAAAGCAATGCCTAACTCAGAATGTCCAGTCTGGTTTCCCAAGACTTCTAACAGACTCCAAAGCATGCCGATTCTGCTGCGCAGGAGGCTTGCAGGTATCTCCTAGAATGTACAATTCAGCGAACAGCAAACAGTTGCATAACAACATAGCTGCTAGTGCACATGCAGACTTCATTTCCCTACCGTAGTTCTTTGAACACTGAGTTCCCTAGAAAGTTCCTCTTCCAGTATACTTGAAATAAGAGTTAAATATTCATACTTTTCAGGAAATCCAGAAAGGATCACCTAAAATAAGGTTTAATCAAACCAAGATTTGACATGGCACTGTTTTATTAAACAAAACATTGAAATGAGTTCAGGTTATATTTTGAAATCTCAATAAATTCTCTCCACACCTTTTGCTCCTGTTCTGCTCCCTTTTCATGTTTTTTGCCCAGTCTCCCTCTTCAATCCTTTTACCATTTTTTATTTCATACTCATCTACCTCTTTCCATGCTACTGCCCATCAAACCTATTCTGTCCATGTTATGAAGGATGACTGTTTTAGTCAAACCCACATTTACATTTTTGATATATATTAAGTGAATGATTTAAAGATCCCGCAGAAAGGAATAAAGGACCATGGTTACCAAATTTCCTTTGTGAACTCCAGTGATATCTGTTCAATGCCACATTTGTACGCAATAAGTATAAAGTATATGAAGGCTCATACACTCTGGGTTTTTGGAGAAGCATTTTGGTAACTGGTGGGTAACATTTGCAAGTCACTCCTGCATGGGATACTCACAAGACAAGTTAAACTTGAGGCAAAATCCAAAGCAAGCTGGCCCAGTTACAGGCTTCCCAAAGCACTGGCAATGGTTTACTTGCATCATATTACACTAGCAGTTTCTTCTTCAGCCTCCCTCCAATCACAAGCAAATGCCTTTCAAAGAAAGAATTCTAGTTCATCATTCAGATGCATGCTCAGAAGTTCAGAACATGAGGGAAGCATTACTAGATACCTACAGCTGCCTACCTTACACTGAATTACAAACTCGCTCAGAAACCCAAAGTGTGTTTCTAGATACTTCTCTTTTCAGCTTCATTTTTCCCAGCTGTTTTTATACTCCTTTTCCAGACTTTTTTTTTTAGCTACGTGTCCATCTCTATCAAAAGAAAACCTAATAGCTCACACCAGCATTTATTAGTATGTTTCAAAAAGCTGATTTCAAAATAATCAAGCCCTTCGCCAAGTTTCAAGTTTCTCATTTAAAATTTAACTTACCTGAAGATAGGTTTAACCGGTTTAACACCGATTCTTTTGTACCTCGAGAAATCAAAACCCAAGTCCCATGAAATGCTGTACCACCTTTTGGTTTGAAAACGCCTATTTGTAAGCACAAACACTGGGGGGGCGGGGTGGAGGAGGTGCGGAAGTTACTAAGCTGCCTCCATTCTGCTCTTTATTAACAGATATACTTAAAACACACTCAAAGACAAAGACAGCTTTGTGTACTACTCCAGTTTGTTTGTAGCATCAGAGTGGCGGAATCCAGGGAACTCCATGGCTTCTTCATGAAACAGCATGTGAAGGTCATTCTGCCTTCCCATCTGACTGTGATTCATCTCAATTGACATCTGACTTCATCTTTTTGCATTAAAAAGGAAATGAACATTGCAGAAAAAAATCAATGTATACATTATGCTATAGCTTAAGGTGGATCCTTTCTTACCATAACTCCATCATCAAATTCAAGGTACTAATAGCTCATGCCCCATCTCTGTGCTGCAACTTACAACACTCCCCACAGGAATTCCATTTTTTCCCCTTCAAAAGGACCTACTCTTTTTGAGCTGAAGAGTGGAAAATAGTAATAAGTTTTATTAAAAAGCAGCAAGGCTTAGACTATCCCTGCAAGTATCTTTCACTTTAAACTGAAGCTCCAGTCATAGGCACTTCTCTTAGCATTCAACTGAAATGTTATGATCCAACAGTTGTTACTAGCAGAGAATCTGCATTGGAAAGCCTGACTCTGCAGTAGCAAATGTGAGTGAGAGGTCTAATTGGGTTATCTTCTGAGGTTTCTTTCCCTCAAAAAACTTGGCAACACACTTTGTCTGTGGAATTCAGAAACAGTATGTACTTGTCAGTACAACTCTGATGAGTGTCCAGATGGTGCATAAATAAAAACCAAAGGCTCAGAGCAGGGTGAGATAGAGCAGATTGCTCAGAACTGTGCCCAGTCAGGTCTTGAGTGTCTCCAGGTACGGAGACTCCCCAACCTCTCTGTGCAACACATTCCAGTGTTTGACAACCCTTACATAAAAACCATTTTCTTTCATTTTAACAAAATCTCCTGTGTACGAATTTATGCCCACTGCCTCCTGCTTATTCACTGGGCACTACCAAGTAGACCCTGGTCCAATCTTCTTTATTCCCTCCCATGATGTGTTGCCTACTATGATAAGATCCCTGCTAAGTCTTCTCTTACCCAAGCTGAACAGTCCTACCACCCTCAGCGTCTCCTTGTATGACAGGTGTTCCAATCCCTTCATCACCCTCATGGCCATTTGCTGCACTCACTACATGATATCCACACCTTTCTGTACTGGGGAGACCAGAATTCCACCCAGGACCCCAGATGTGGTCTCCAACAGCTGAGGGAAGAGGAAGGATTGGCCTCCTGATAACTGACCTCCTAATGCAGTCTTGGATGCTGTTGACCTTCCTTCCACAAGGACATATTGCTGGCTGATGTTCAACTTGGTGTCCCTAAGGACCCCCTGTTCTTCTCCACCAACCTGCTTTCAAGCCAGTTGGTACCCTATCTGCACTTCCTCCCAGGTGTAGGATTTGGCATTTTCCTTTGCTGAATCTTAAAAGGCTTCTGTCAGACCTTTTCTCTAGTCTGTTGAGGTGCCTCTGAATGGCTGCACACCCACCTAGTAGTGTATGCGCCACTCCTCCAAGTTCTGTGTTGTCTGCAGAGGAGGCACTCTGTCCCATCACCCAGGTCATTAATGAAGACATTAAACAGTATCAGACTGTGTCAAGTCCTAGGGTTGATCAGTAGTGACTGGCCTCTAGGTAGACTTTGTGCTGCTGATCACAACCATGTAAGCCCAGCAGCTGAGCCACTTTTCAGTCCACCTCACTGTCCAGCTATCTGAACTGCCACATGGCAGAATGGCTAAAGCACCATATGATCACCACAGATGGTGAACGTGAGGCTTCCTCAAGTCATCTGAAGACTTATTAATTCTTCCCAATAAGACTGCCTGTAGCAGACACCCACAACAATACTGCCCATGTTGATCTGTCTACTAATTCTAACCCAGAAGATCTCAAGTGTTTCATCATCCACTCCCAGAGCTCCATGCACTGACACTGCTCTCTCACATAAAGGGCAACTCTCCCTCCTCGCTTTACCAACTTACAATCATAGAACCACAGAACGAGTCAGGCTGGAAGGGAAGGTACCTTTTAAGATCATCTAGTCCATCCCTGCCACCATAGGCAGGAACATCCTTTGCTAGATCACCACTCATTACTGGCTTCCACTTGGACATTCAGCCATTGATTATAACTCTTTGGACATGGTCATCCAGCCAATTTCTTATTCATCTAAGTGTCCATTTGTCAAACCCATATCTCTCTAATACAGCAGCAAGAATGTTGTGGTAGGCTGTATCAAAGGCCTTACAGAACCCTAGGTAGATGACATTTGTAGCTTTTCTCTTGTCCACCATTGCAGTTACTCCATTGTAGAAGACCACTAGATTAATCAGGCACAATTTGCCCTTGCTGAAGCAATGTTAGCTGTCTTGAATGACCTCCCTATCTTCCATGTCTTTTGACATGTCTTCCAGGAGGATCTGTTCCATGACCTTACTGGGCATTGAGGTGAGGCTGACTGGTCAGTAGCTCCCAGGGTCCTCCTTTTTACCCTTTTCAAAAATGGGCGTCCTTCTAGAAGCTGAATCCAATTACTGAATACAATGACTTCTTTGCAAGATAATTCGTTTCCTTTAGGAATCGCAACAGACATATATACATGTGTACGTGCCTGTAGTGGGATAGGTGGGATGGTTTTTATCTTCACTTCTAAGCCACTTAGAAGTTTTTATCTTCACTTGTGGCCACACAAAATAAAGGGCCATTCATGCATACTTTTAAACTACACGCAGCATTAGTCATTGAGTTAGTAACATTTACTTTAGTATTTCTAGCGCCTGAAGTATCCACATCAATCAAACAGCATTAAACAAACAGCACATCTCTTTTCCCTGCCAATCTTAATCAATCTGATTAAGCATTAAGATACAGCCTTGCAGATCTAGGATACTCTTAGGAAAAAAAAAAGACCCTCTAAGAAGTTTACAGCAACAGGGAGAATTCACCTTAAGACTCTGCAAAAAAAGATACCTTGACTTGGATCTAGTTCCATGTTACTGAGACTCTCCCTTACAGAAAGGAGAGAAACTTATCATGGATACTTCACTCCCCAACCCCTTTCCAGTAGCGCAGCACTTCTAAGAGCAGTTTGCAGTCACAAGCAAATAGTATCAAAATTTCTCACATTTTCATCCTCGGCAATTTTGACTTCATATCTCAGAGGAAAGCTACAAGTTGAAATTAAGCCGTTCCTAGACAAAGATAACATGAAAGTGAAAATATAAACCAGAAGCTGATAGAAACTTCAGGCTGTTTCACCAGTACTTGCAGAAGTAACTGTAAGATGGAGCTTTGTGTTGAAATTTTCAGTAACACAGCCATATCCCAAACTCCACAAACAGGGCAAGTTTCCTCACTTGATACAAATGGGTTAAGTGAGGAAATCTGTGCCAAAAAAATGACAGAATAGATGAATCATGGGTCCTGCTATTGACGTGTTGCTACCATAAACGACATTTGTTTTGTTAGACTCCTGGACAGGGTTTAATTATGATTAGAAGCTGTGATGCTGAAAGATAATTAATTCTTGACCTACAATGATCATTTGCTAAACTTTATGTTGTTATCCACTTTAATTATTCATAGCTGTAGCACGGCTCTGCATTCTCATCCAGTTATTTTAATGATTCAACAGATTACAAATTATGTGACATGGACTTTAAGCTTCACAGTCGCTTTAAGATAACATCTTCTAATGTCCATTGTAAAATATTCTTCATCCTCTGACTCAATTTTTCTCACATAATTATCATATTAACTTGCTTACTTATATTGCAATTTGTATCATGCTTCCCAATGAAATACTACATTTTGCTAAGTTTGGTTTATTTTTTCCACTTGTTTTTCATTCTTTCCTCCAAATACACACACACGGGCACATATGTGTATTTTTAATAAGCAGCTTTGAGTTCTCTAGGTTCTTGTTCCAAGTAAATTCATGCATAAGAATGAAATAAAGAGAGCATACCCTAAATTATTTCCCAGGTTTATTTGAAGCATCTTTTTATTTAAATAGAAAATTCACTCCCTTGTGCTATTTCTCCAAGTAGCTCAGAATCGGTGCCCTGTGCTATATCTCACAAATAGCAGATACGAAACCATTGAGACAACTACACTGGCAGTTCTACTTTAATCTTACTATCTCTCTCATCATTATTTCTGCTCTTTTGCCTACTGGTCATTAAAAAAACTTTATTCAGAGGCAGTGTGCCAGTGTAGGTTACAGTAAAGACTAAAGTCAGTATCGCTTCTTTGAATACTGCTCTCAACTGAATGGCTAATTCGGAGTGCCATGCTATACCCTTGAGCCTAAAAGCCCAAACCATGTTATAAACAATCTGCTTTTGTATGTGTAAGTTCTTTTTTTTAGCTGACTTACCTTTTTCATATGCAGGTGTATTCTCTTGCAGCAGTCTGCTAAGCTGGAACCCATTCAAGTGCACAAAACGTAGTTGTTCTCTCATTGTCTTGCCTCCCACAACTGGCAATATAAGGTTTCCAACACTGTTTCTTGAAATTGGTAGACCAAGACCTACTGCCAGTGTGCTCGCTAAATCAGTTTGTTGCACAAGTTCAGGTTGGGTTAGAAGACCTAGAATCAACAAAAAAAGGAAAAAGAAAAAAAAAATAAGAAAAGAAGTATTTAAATAACAGGCCTATTGTATTTCTCCAGAGACAGCTGTCATCTTGTTAGTTTCAAAATTTTTTCATTGGTGTTAGACCAGCTATTTCAAGTGATCTACAGAGAGATGAGAGATCTTTTTCAGCTGCTGTCCTCTGCTGTTGTAAGACCAAAATTTATTTAATTCTCAGCAAATATCACTCTTCAATGCTAGCAAATACTATAAACACAACACAAATGTTATACGAGTATAAGTAAGAAAAGCGATGGTCTAAGAGATCACCTTAATATCAAGCTCAGCCTACATTCTAAGAGGGTTTGATAACCACTACATTAGAAAGAACAGAAAGACTACAGGAGACTAATTTAATGCATGAATGTAGAATGAGAATCTAAAATAATGCTGACAGCATTCTAGAAGCTTCTCAATATAATCACAACAGCTCAAGATTTAATTAATATCAGGTTGCTAGGCAAACAGAATTAGAGGTCAGGTAAAGAATGTCGAGGCGCAAATACGTAACTCCATGCAGGCAAATCCAGTTATTTTTAAAGGGTTCTGTTCAGAATCCTATTACCTTACTGCAGTTACCAGGATTAGCCTTCAGTCCCACAGACATCTACACATGTGAATGATTTCACTAACTTAAGTAGCTTTTTGTTTAATATTGTCTTGCCAATCGTTTGTGTGCTTTACTAGTTACATAGGAGTCTTTTTCTACCATGCTTTTACTTTTTTCTCTTTATAACTCCAGGCATTGAGAGCTTTGACTTAAGTACAGTACCAAAAGTATTCTATATACACTCTTCATTATTCTCAACGCTCCCTTTAAGAGCATTAGAACTTCTCTCATTTCTCATCTAGCTCTGATTAATCCCATACTCGTACGGAATGCCATCTATAACCCCTAAAGCCGCTCTGCACGAGTGCTGTATGTCAGCAGTTTTCAGATTTCATCTTCAAAGGCAAGTTCTTAACTGGTTAAAAAAAAGCCAAACTACCAAATGCATTTAGCCAATCATGGGTGACATATCTTTGTAGAAGGCTACACAAGTAACATTCTGACAGCATACTAAATGCAAAAGCCCACAGGATTAATATTTTGAGGTCTACCAAGTTAACCACAGTACACTTTGTTTACAGTAGGATCATAAGGACCAGTCACTAGAATGCTGATTATGGTGTCCATGAGAAGCAAGCTGCTGGATATCTACATGGGCATCATTAGAAATCACAAACTCGATCCCAAAAGACAGTTGAACGGATTTATTTCGCTGTACTGTAAAAACTGCACATTCATAGTTTAAACCTAACAGAAACTAATGCCAATGAACAAGAGACTGCATTTACAGAATCTACACTCATGTGGCCTGGCTGTCAACACATACCGGTGAAATTTATAAAGCAAAAACTTAGCTGAGAGCTTTGGTCAGCTCTTGACTTAGTTTCGTTTTTATATCTGAAAAGAGTTCAATGACTCCTCAAGCAATCTTTAATTGACAGCCAGATAAACATACTTGCACTGTGCTGCAGAAACCTCTAGCAAGATAAACAAGGCAAGGTTCTGCAAACAGGCTTTAAAAGTAAGGAAATCAGATGGAAATGAGCAAGAGGCAGAATGAAAGGCAGAGGGAAGTATTATTTTGAAGAAAATATTCAATCCTGGTATAACTACATTTCACTGATTCACTCAGTCAAGGCACATATTTAAGCAAGACTCTACAAATTAGACTACAGATTCTCTACCACACCATTCCGTTCTTGCCTCTTACTTTAAGCTATGTTATACAAGTAGAAAATGAGTTTCAGAAACAGATAAACTCACATCAATATTTAAAGTTAACTGCCAGGTCAAAACAGTAAGTACACTCACGCTCCAAATCCTTTCCTTAACACTTGGCAATCAACAATCATGTTTTCACTGCTGTCATCTCTCAGCCTTTCACAAGAGCAATTCTTCCTCTTTCCTGTTACTCTCAGCATGAGAAATTGTTATTGATTCCTCTGTCCTGGCTGGCTGAGAGGGAAGAATGGAGCCCATTGACATATTCTGGCCAAGAAAGGCAAAACTTGAAATTCACTTCAAATAGGACTTTACTTCTAATCCTATTCATTTACTAGTATCCCAGGATCCTGACAACAGATCTCATTAGCTCTCAATGCTCAAGCAGGACAATGCTGCAAAAGGTTATCATCTGAGAATATTCAATTCTGTCAGCGGTTACAAAGCTTTAGTCATGGTTTCACCATGACACAGGTGCAAACTGTGTATAAATCCAGAGGTCACACAGAATGGGCCTTCACAGGTACAGTGGTTTGTAGAACAAACCAAAGTGCTTTTCAGGAAGATTTTTAGAGCTAATGTAAATTAGAGATGGCAATGTGTTCTAAAAAGGTCAAGCTCCTTTGATCCTTACCATTTCTCTTTTCAAAAGCGGAGCTGATAAACAGCAGTGGTGTGTGCACTTCTCCTTCTGAAGAACCACCATGGCTACCTGTTTCAGACATCCCGTGATCCCCACAAACAACTAGCAAATTGGGCAGAGAAGCTTCTTCCTGCAAGTCACAGAAGTAAATTTAAGTTACTGTACAAACAAGATGCGTATATATAATGCTTCACTGCCTTTATTATTTTCATACATTAGTATTTCTCAAAATAAATTCCAGTTTTTAAATTCGCTCACAACACATGGGACAGATTACAAGAGACGTCTGCAGTGTTATGCAGTAATATTCATTTTTAACAGTTAAGGCACACCTACATATCTAACTTATCTACATATGTATGTATTTATCAGTATATTTAAAACAAACACAATACAAAAAAGCTTTTAAAAAAACCCCTTATTTACAGAGTCACAAGAAACTTACTGAGGGATTAAATAAAGGTCATAATACTGTGGGGAGAAAAATCAGGAGTCCAGGAGCAGTAGCATTAACAGAGGAGTATTGCCCCCCTCCATTTCTTCAGCTTCATTGAGTTACTATAAATGCTAAACTACTAATATTGTAAATATTAATATAATTTAAAAAATTAAAAAATATAATCCACTTTCTAGTAGTCTCTAGTCTTTCAAGTGTTTTGGGGGTAGAAATCTGACATAACTGTTATCAAATGATGTTTATTTTTCTGAAGAAAGAGAAACAGAACCCTAAGCGAGGCCTGTCTAAAATTCTGAGCTAACAAATCAAAGATGGCAGAAAATAAATATTGTCATTCCCTACAAAGGAGTTTTGCGTCATTTCTACTTATTACCAGTACCTCTTATATCCAAAAGTAAAGTGCTTTTATTATTTCTGTATTTGAAAAGCCAGATAAAGTCTTGCATATAGTTGGCAAAGGCAAAACATATTAACAAACTGCAGCAAAACCACTGCAACATTCCTAAGATTATAACTTCCACAAGTGGGATTTAACCTCTCTTTTCATAAAATAGTAACAATTTGTCTAAAAATACTATTGAAATTTTATGAGGAGCTATTCTGAATTGCAGTTGCCAAAAACAAACAAGAGAAAAGCTCCAGGACCCTTGGAAGTAGGACTTGGTGTTTCAACATCCAGACTATTTAGGATAAGTGACATCCTGTATTTCCAAATCTAAAAACAGATTCAGATTTGATAATTTATATGCTACATCTAGCATAAGAAAAATACTGTTTACAACTATCATTTCCAGCTGAATCTCTTCAATGTCTAAGAATTAAGTATGCCTTCAGAATTGAAGAGCCATTTGCTATACAAGCCCATTATTCTTTCTGCTGAATTTCATTACTAGGAAGCACACCAACCACTATTTTAATTCATGAGTGATAAAAGAATTTTGGCATGCATCCCTCTCCTCTTCCCATAGACTAAGGGGGATTATTTCCCACAGCTCTTCAGAAGAGACTGTTAACAGATATTTACTAAGGTCAGCCAATAAATCCATAAAAATGCTACACTACACTGTTAACTGGGGAATGGCCAGGGAAGGAAAAGAAGAGAAGCATACTTGCTTTGGTTTAGGAATAAACAAGCTGCCACCCTCAAACAAGCAAGCATTTTAAAGCTAAACCACAACTAACAGGTATTGATCCAAGAACGAGCTATATTACCTTTGAGACAAGAGAAATATGAATCTTCTTCACTATGTTATCCATTTCACGAAGTTTTGGTCCCACTAATGGGCTGTTTGGCCCAGTCACATGTCCAATATGGTCCAACCCCAGGTAATGTAGTATTAGAAGATCCCAGTCTTCTCTCTTCAAGACTTTATCCAAATGCCTGGTAACATTATCATCAACCTCAGAAATAAGAGGAAAACAATTAAACAATAAAAATAACTTCCCTCTTGTAAAAAGCATAGAAAAATTAGATCGCACTACTCATGAAAATTCTGTAGAAGCTGATGAGAATTACAGTCACTCATGAAGTTAACAAAAAAGGTAAAAAAATCAAACTGATTAATTCAATGCCAGGTAGTAAAAAAAATCTTATGTTACAAATCAGATTCTTCACCCCATTTCACTCTTCACGTGGCATCAGATTACATACAGAGAAAATCAGTTGCCATGCTTCCACAGATACTTTTAAAAACTGTTTCAAGAAATTTTCACTTTCATCCTTTGCACTCCTGATTTACCACTTCAGAAGAAGTAGGTACAGGGAAAAGCCTCTCTTTGGTGCTTGGAAGCACAGCAGAAAAAATCCACTCCTGCTCTTTCAGCTCAATTTTTGCTACTGTGCAAACACAAAAAGACTGTTCTTGCTGTGAAAAAAAGAACTGACAACACACCAAGAAAGAAAAATTATTTGAAAAGTGCTATTTGGGGCCTAACTCACATGTTCTCCTCCTTAGGCTGACAACCTATATTTAGTTACATATATTTTTCCTCAGATATTAAAAATCCTTACAAAATTTCACATGCAGCATCACTTTGTCAACTCTGGAGATAACTATCTAAAAAAACTATAAAAAGCTTTCTGTTTAATGGAATATATTCAGAAAGCATAAAGACTGTATAAAGAGCTTGGGAGGCACGTAATCGCAGACCCAGCAGCATGTTTGCATTTTTCCACTCCATATTGAAGCTTCTGCAAGCTTATTAGAATAACCAATTAAACGTGTCTTCCAATACACGTTAGACCAATGATAATAAAATACTGTTGTTGGTAGCAGCAGGTCAATGGCCTGAGGTTTTACAAATTATAAAGGTTCAAAATAGGAACTAAAATTGCGGAACTATTTATTCTTTTAGTGTGCCCAGAATAAGAATTTTCACAATTTGTTTTTTTTACTTTCTATGATCCCTCTTTGGTAACATACTGAAACACTACTCATATTGCAACTACAAAAGTTATACAATACTATAGCAAGTACATCTTGAAGAGACCAAGATTATATATAAATAGGCCTTTTAAAGATGGCACACACTGATACAAACATGATAGCAAACTGGAAACATGGGTAGTGGAATTTTTAAACAAAGTGGTCTAACTTCCTACCAAAACAGTTTTGTGAGAATATGATATGTTAAGGAAAGTTATGGAAAGTTATACAGTAACACAGTTTGTTACTGTATCGTTCGAACAATTTCCACAGCATACGCATAAGGGATTGAAATGCTTAGCTCCACATTGACAATACTGAAAACACATAAAAATCCAATTTCTATTTAATTGCCAGGTTCATATTTCAGAACAAGGGCAGCTTTACTCCTTCATTCTTAGAAGTTGCCACTGTGTGTTTGTACTCACATTTAGCTTGGGATTACACAAAGCCTCTCACCTCTGTAAAGTCCGACACAAAAAAGGATGTTGTTCCATCATATTCCACAAAATGCTTTGGAAACAATTTAATCCAAGTATCATCACCATAAAAGATTATTCTTTTCCCCGCTGTTTTTGCCTGCCATATCAGATTGTCATCCAATAGAGCTGGAGAATTGAGGTTCACAATAACATCAATGAATCCAGGTATGCTACCTGTCATCAAAGCCTGCATAAAACAAGAAAAGAAAAGAGACATATTAACAGGAATCAAAAAGTTTTCAGTACTCAGAAGACAGTATCAGCGTAAGAGGAAACAATGAAGCAGGCAGCGGCAAAATTATACTTTCAATAAGGAAATATAAGAAACTCAAAAAATCATAGAATGGTTTAGATTGAAAGGGACCTTAAAGATCACCTAGTTCCAAGCCCTCTGCCACAGGCAAGGACACCTCCCACCAGACGTGGGTGCTCAAAGCCCCATCCAGACTGGCCTTGAACACTTCCAGGCATCCACAATTTCCATGGGCAACCTGTTCCAGTGTCTCACCACCCTCAGATAGAAAATCTCTTCCTAATATGTATTTTAAATCTACCTTCTTTCAGCTTTAAGCCATCACCCCTCATCCTATCACTACATGCCCTTGCGAAAAATCCCTCTCCAACTGTCTCACAGGCACCCTTCAGATACTGGAAAGCTGCTATAAGGCTCCACAGAGTCTTCTCTTCTGCAGGCTGAACAACCTCAATTCTCTCAGTCTATCCTCATAGGAGAGGTGCTCCAGCCCTCTGATCATCTTTGTGGCCTTCCTCTGGACTTGCTCCAACAGGTCCACGTCCTTCTTACATTGGGAGCCACAGAGTTGGACACATTACTCCAGGTGAGGTCTCAGCAGAGTCTCTGGATGGGGTCTCAGCAGAGTGAAGTAGAGGGGAAGAATCCCCTCCCTTGACCTGCTGGACACACTTCTTTTGGTGCAGCCCAGAGTATGGTCAGCTTCCTGGGCTGCAAGTGCACGCTACTGGGTCATATTGAGTTTCTCATCAACCAACACCCCCAAGTCCCTCTCCTCAGGGCTGCTCTCTATTCATTCTCCACCCAGCCTGTATTTGTGCATGGGATTGACCCAATCCACATGCAGGACTTTGCACTTGGCCTTGTCGAACTTTAAGACGCTTGCACAGGCCCACCTCTCAAGCCTAAGTCCCTCTGTGTGGTATCCCTTCCCTCCAGCATGTTGAAAGAACACATGAGCTGCCATGCCACATCACCTGCCACAAAACAGTGCTACCTGATGTCAGAGATAATAACTACTTTACAGAAAGGTAAAAATAATATTTTTTCAGTTACTGGACAGCAAAATGATCTTGTATGTCAGTTGAAATTCGCTTAATTTCCTCATCTTTAAATCAACAGAAAGATGGTTCAGAAGGCCTAAGTAAACTGACTTAACACAACAATAACAATGGTAGCACATTCAAAACAGTAATTAAGAATCTTCTGGAAAATGCCAGTCCACCTATCAAGAGTTACCAGATTGTAACCTCCTCGCTCTCTCACTGGCCTCCTAGCTAACCTACCAAAGCTCACTCCCTCAGCTTCTTAATTGCAAGAAATCAAACTCAGATCTATCACTGAGAAGCCTGGATGATCAAGTATTTTGATGACACAGACACAAGTCATCTTTTAGTTACCTGTAACTTGGCTCAATTTTCTTTTTAAGTTCTGTAAAACATCTATATACTAAATTGGATTTCCTATCAGAAGTTACAAGAACACAGAGAAATACCAACAAAAATGCTCCTGGATAGAAGACAACTGGTAAATCTGAGGCCTTCTCATGACTACCAATGAAAAGATTACGTCAATCATTTAAGTCTGCACTAGCACCTTAACCGCCCTCAACTGATTCTCACAGACTTTCCCACCACAGAGCTACCAAATAAAAGGAACAAAGCAAGGCAAAGTGACTTAAGTAGAAGCTGCCACCTGTTCCTCATACTCAGCCTCTCTACTTTCCTTCAGTCCCCGACCTGACCTTTCCTGCTGGAAGTACCTCTGTGCCATGGCAAATCAGGAATCATGCACTACTACAGCAAGGTGATTTTCAGCCACAGACTGCAATAACACAGCAAACCTGTCTTGTATGCAAACTCTGAGCACATGAAACAACCCAGCCTTCAAAACTTTCTCAAATGAAACAACCCTAGCCCACAGGTAAGTGGAAAAAACCCCACTTACCTTAATTCGAGGCATAGTCACAGTGGGTGGCTTTGCTTCAGCAATGAAACTATAGGATGTGCCTTTTTCAATAACTTGTCTAGTATACGGCATGAACTGTTTACCTTTGGATCCAAACACAAAGTCATCTCTCAAAGCATCTATCAGCACAATGACAACTTTTTTGAAAAGTGGTGGTGGAATTCTGGTCCAGTTAGAAACCATTCCTAAGCAACAAAAAAGGGTACATAAAAGTCATTACAAATTTTAACAATGGCTAGAGAGAAGTGAAGGACTATTTCACCATAGAAATTAATGCTTATAACTTCTTTATAAACTTTACATTCAGAAGCAAAAAGTTGCAAACAACAGCAAACATGAGTAGTAATCAGAGAAGATGAATTTTCAGGCCATTCAGCAGAATGACACAACAACAAAAAATCCAATACAGCATCGAGGAAGGAAAACAAAATGTGACTGGAATGCACAATGTGAAATTGGAAGAACTAAGGAAAAGCTACAAAATGGAGAATGTTCAAACAAATAAGAAGGGACAGCTGCTACCTTCTCTCTGGTTAACTTATTAAAGCTGAACTACATATATCTGATAGACAACTTTTGTTAGAAAGAAGATCCAATCGCAAGCAATGGCTCTCAATCAAATCCCACCATAAGGGAACTGGAAAATTACAAAGAAATAGGTAGTTTCACTGAAATTTGAAGGGAAAAGATTTGCGCGCACTTCAAGGCAGAAAACTATGTCAGGATAGTTCGGTCTTGGCAGCTGCAGGGCCAAGATCCGATTTCAGAGTCCCCTGAACGTTCTGTGTGGGCAGGCACAGCAAAATGCTGCTGTGCATGAGGTAGGGGGCAGTGTCATGCCTTCAAGCCCACCTCTTTTCCTTGTATGGACTTAACACTGGATGCAGCAACTCTTCATTTGCTTCATTTGCATTAAGCTTGGTCCACGCAGTGACATTTAGCTTTTATAGCTGCAGTTTTTGTCCCAACCTCTATAGGTCCCATATCTCCACCAGGAAAAAACACAGAAGGACAAAATGGATGCAGAATGCACCCTACTCACAGATCTCCACTCAGACAACATTGTGGTTAATCAACTTCTCATTACATTATATAATGTTAGGGTTTTCACACTCCTTTAGAGTAAAATGTGTTGATGATTTGGAAAGGCCACAGATAATGTTGTGTCTAACAAGACACGGAAAACAACCTCAGAAACTTTACTTTTGGGTACACAGATAAGCATCAATAAATTGACATTCACAGACTTGTTATTGCTAGTGATTTTTCCAGATAATGAAATTGGGAAGGCGGCCACAGCAAGGGGAAGAAGGAAATCTCACCAACAACAAAACACTAACTGCCAGCAACCCTGATTAAAATGATAACTTTGTCTATCCAGGGCTTAAATTATCAACTTAGCAAGCATACTTTGGCTCTCATTGAAAAACAAGAAGGTAAAACTGTACTGTTAGTTAAATCTTTCTCATAGTTTACACTTGCTTAGGGAAACAAAACTTGCTGGACACCAAGAATGTTCAGATCACAAACACATACACCCTACTCACAACTCCCTCCCTGCAGTGTTATTCATCAGTAAGTCAAAGTATTGAGAAGGAATTATAAGTCGATTACAAGCCATCTGAAAACACGTATAATAAAGACAGCTAAAGCAACTCATAGTGCAACTCTTGGCATGCGGCATGCTTATTTATCCCTGCTATGGTTATTTAAAACCCATTTACTTTAAATGAAGCTGAACTTCTGTAAGCAGTGAGTAAAACCATAGCTTCTACCAAAACATTACTATAATGCTGCACTACAAGTATTCACTATTATACAAGCAACCACACAACTTTATCAGTCATCCCACAGGCAAGACAGCATGGATTGAATGGCAGTGAGGGCTCACAAAGTGAAACATTCAGGAAATACAGAGGCATTGAAGAAATACTCTTTTCTGAACAGATCTAAACTAGGCTGAAAGTCTTCTGTATCATGGTTTAGTAAGCAAGCCCCTGTCGTTAGAACTTATCATCCAGACCAAGAGATCACTCTGCCAGCAAACTGTAACCCAAAAACTACAGAAATGAAGTATTCTTCCACTGTTGCCCCATTTTTGCCTGCCTATATCTAGGATTACTAGTGACGTGCCCAAATTTAAACTGTTTGTGGGGCCATGTTGCACACATCTATACTCTTCAACTCAAAACAGTCTTTTCAAAACCCAATCATCTGACGCTTCCCTCCCACACAAACAGCCTCCCTCCATGTTAGTCTCCTGCTAATAATCACACGTGAATGCAACCTTTCACCCACAGCAGCCTATGAAGCACCTCTAACATTCTCAGTAATCTCCAGCTAAAAAGCAGCTTGCCACTGGGCAGTGTCAACTCAGGTCTGTTACCAGGTTAGATTCTTTCAGTGTTCCTGCTCAACCAATATCAGCACACCACACTCTAAATTACACAACCTTCTCTTCCCTCCACTGCTTCTCACAATTTAAGCGAGTCTGTCCCAACATGCATAATGTCATATACTTTAGAAGAATTAAAAATAACAAACAGCTAAAGACCCAGTTTGGCAGTTACAGTCCTGTTCCACCAACTTAACCGTAAGTAGGTGTTCGGAGCAAGAGCTTTGAATGAGCAAAAAAACTACTCAATTCAGCTGCCCGCTGAACCTAAAGTTTCACCCCACAGGCTCCAAACACTGGTGAATAACACCCCTCCAAGTACACATTGCTCTTCTTCACACTATTTTAATACAACTTGTGACTGGACATATGAGACACCTACGTATCAGCACATCCTCTACCAACTCCTCATCAAAAAGATTCTTGAAAATTTTGGCTTCACAATTTCAACTAAGGAATACAGCAGGAGCTGTAGAGACCATGACTTCTGAGAAACAGTAATGGACAGTAACACATTTTGCAATCCGACCAGAATGTTAAGGAAACACATATTACCACAGTTCCTCACTACCAAAGTGTTAAAATCTCACTAAAGTGGCCTTAAGACACTCATACACCATAGCAAGCCTCACAGAAACAACGATTCTCAAGCATAACAAAACCAGTAAGTTAACAGAGCAAGCATGTGAACCTTTGTAACTAAAAAGGCATTATCTAACGCAAACAACTTAGCATTAAAGAATACAGGTACAGCAGCTGCATCAGAGATAGGGAAAGGGGAATAAAACGACAGAAAAGCACACTCTCCAAAAACGTGACAGGTGATGCTTAAGGTTTTTTCCGACCGTGAGCAGATACTACTGGCAGCGATGAATAACAACATGGAAAATTACTTAAGTTCTAAACTGTTTCGGAAACAAGTCTGGAAACACGACGGCGCTACAGACAGCTGTCCTGCAGCACCGAGGGGCCTCACGGCACCAGGCTCGCACCGGCTGCTCCTGCCGCTGCAACGTCACAACGCAACCAACACAAACCGCCGGCGGCAGAGGCAACGCCGAGCAGCGAGACACCCGGCTGGGCCCCCCGCCCGCCTTTGACCGGAGAGCGGGGCCCGGCCGGGACCAGCCATGCCGGGACAGGGGGTAGGCAAGGGGTGCCGCGGCCAGGGGCGGGACGGGCGGTCGCCCTGACGACCAGGAGCCGCCCGTGCTGGGGCGCGGCGGAGAGAGGCGCCTCGACGACGCGGGGAGAGGCGGGCTGCTCGGCTTACCTGGGCCAGGCGGGGCCGGTTCGGCGGGAGGGTCCCCGTGGGCCTCTTTGCGGGGCAGGGACCTGACGGGCACCGGGAAGAAGCCGCGGAGGAACAGCGCGACACCCAGGGCCTCCACCAGGAGGCAGGAGGCGGCGAAGGCACCCGAGCGCAGCCGCATCCTCCCTCGCCCGCAGCGACCTCCACCAGGGCCCGCGCCCTCGGCTCTACGGGGCGGCACCAGCGGGCCCCACCCATTCCTCTCGCCCCGCCCCTGGCCCCACCACCGACCAACCAGCGGCCACAGTACCTGTCCGCCGCATTCTACTATTGGCTAGCGACCAACCAACCCTCCGTGAGAGGTGTGACCGCGAGCCGGAAGTTGACCCCCGCAATCGCACCAATGGGAAGCCGGCGCAGGGGGAGGGAGTACTGAAGGTCGGGGTCCGGTCGCTGAGGGAGACGCCGGAGCGGGTGGCGGCGGGTCGCAGTGTTAAGGGGTGGGTGGCATCGACGGGCTGTCTCGGGCCAGCGGCAGGCAGCGTGCTGGGGTCCGGCGCTCGAAGAGCCTCAGGACGCGAGGCCGGCGGCGGCGTGGGGCAGTCCCGCCTCAGAGCCGCCGTGCTGAAGGAAGAGGAAAGTGCCGAGGTGTCAGGGCCTCAGCTTCCTAACCTGTGCTGTGGGTGCTTGCTGGTGCAGCCCGTGCTGAGAGCTGCTGCTTGCTCCAGAAACTAGCAGTGCTGCTAGCTGCATCCTCTAAAACATAGGTTTGAAGCCTGAGCTGTGATGGCAGGGAGATTTTATGTAAAGTTGCAACAAAGGGTGCATGGCGGGTGAGGAAGGAAACTGAAGTCGGTGGCTGTTGTAGGTGTTTTGCAAGCAGAATCCTCGTCACTCCCCTTTTTAATCATGTTGAACAGTAGTAACCTTTTAATCTTTCCATTGGATGGGAAACAGCCAGTAGCAGGTGAGTCATCACATGAAGGAGGAGAAATATGTTTTTAAAAGGCTTTTGTTTTTTTAAAAACAAATAAAAGACGTTCTGCAAAGTGAAGCGACACTGGTCTTGCTATGCTCATAGATACAGGAACATAGCCTTAAAATTCAAAATTTCTTTCCCCCAAACAAAACTGCTGCTTATTTCTATCCAAGCCGTTTCTATAGGTCCTGCCTCTTCGCTAGGAAGAGGAAGAAAGAGAAGAAATTACGTAGCCTGTATCCTGTGGGCTCCTGTTGCCTGTGTGACAAGTTGGGTAATACATCTCTGAGCACTGTGCTACCTATAGGCCACATAAGAAGTGCTTTCTCTGGTCCTTCTTACCACCTTATGCTTCTGCTGAGACTGCTTCTAATGTTTCTGTTTCCTAAGAAGATGCAAAGCCATTATGTCAAAAAGAAATTGCATTTTTGTAGATAAGGTTTGGTTGTTTATTTCCAGAAGCAGGGCTTTCAAGGCCAATGGGAGTTAGTATTCAGTATCTAACTGCAGCTGACTATGGACAGTGTGATGAAATTCAGAGAGAACATGCAAAGCTTTAACTCAGTTGGAAAGGGCAAAAGGAAATTTCTGGCTTTTGCTGCAGGCCATTGTATTTGTGCTTCAAGCTCTAAAATACCTTTGGGTAACGTACCTTAAGTTACATTATTTGTATGTCCAGAAAAGCTGTACTTACTACTTTTCATTGACATTTTCTGCTTTCCTTTAAATCTTGAACTAGTTAGTGAGACTCTCTAAGCAGAAAATAAGAAACGCCACTAACAACTATAAAGCACCCTAATGTAGGCAGTGTTTTTAGATCACAAAACAGCAACTAAGGAATGTCTGTTTATCTTTTTATTTCCTTGGAAATTACTACAGAACTTCAGGAATAAGGTGGAAATTCCCCAAACACTGCCTCTTTCTCCATGGTTCACACCTTCAAATTCCCACATAAGGTCATAATTTCTGTGTTCAGGCAAAAGGATTTCTCCACAGACATAAATACACTCACTGGCATGTGGTTCACACTCCGTAGGATCTATGTCTAGTCATGTACTGAGTAGCATCACCATTTTACCCCCATCACCATTTGGCAAGTTCTTGCAGCAATGTGCCCTCAAGCTTTAATTTCACTTAACTACAGACATCAAATATCTAGGAAAAAATCTGAGTACTGTGCAAGACTTTAGATCTGACTGAGTAATGGTCTGTGAGTCTACAAGTATATTACAGCATAACATACAATGTCTGCTGTGCATTTCTGTGGCCATTTTACAGGTTTTTAGGTATAATCTCTTCTGTTGTGCATAACAGATTTATGCCCTGTGACAACTGGTAATTTCATGAGAATTCAGAGGAAATCTTTGTGTGCTCCCCAGTTTGTAAGCACCAGTATTGTGTGCACCGATTTATGACTAGGGTGGCTAACTAACTTAAATAGCATTTAGAAGGTTAAATGTTCATGTCAGTGTCAGGAAAGGTTGTGCAGTAAAGTGTAATTCATGCCACTTGGAAGGCTGCAATTGCGTGAAAGCCAGGGAGTGTTTCAGACCACAGTGCAACTTACCCACCTGGGAGATCAATCTGCACCTTTCTCTGCAGGAGCAGGAAGAAGAAGGAACTTAAGATTCTGTGCTCAGCCCTCACTAGAGGCATTGACCCAATGCTGCTGAGAAATCGGCAGACAGAAAGCCAAGCAAGCCTTGCCTTCACCAGGCCCACCACTGGTTCCACCAAACCAGTAGCAGCAGATTTTCGTGAAGCTCTTTGCAACCAATGCTTAAAGTAGCCAGGTAATGTTAATTAAAATTAAAAACAATTAAAAACCAGATCAGACAAAAAGTTGCTGTGTCACAAGGAAGAAGCACACCAACTTCCAACTGTCTCTGTCTTCTACCAGCACTTAATGAAATGCTGTGTGTGTTAGTCAGTACACATCTTGTCTGATTCACCAGCTCCTTTTACCGTGATCCTTTCACTTTTTGACTGGAAACTCATGTTTCACATTTTGACTGGGAAAAAAGGCCTAAGCTTCCCCTCTCCTCTAGTTTTAAATATAGACAGTTTCCTTGGTTTCTTTTTCTTCTTTCCCTTTCTTTTCCCCTCACTTAACCTTACTTTGATTGATTCCCATGTAGTCTTGCTCTCAGGTTGCTTTGCCTGCTGTTAAGTTAATAACTTCTGGGGATCTGCAGCTTACCACCTTACTCTTTGAACTGAATCAAGTATATCCTTCTGAATCAATCCTTCTCTGGTCCTAATTTAACAGGATTTCATGTGAGAGTGTGTGTGTTTTTATGTGAAACCTGCATACTTCTTTTATGTGAACAGCTCATGCTGGTGGTTTAAACAAGCATAATTTTTCTGTAATCAGTGATACTCCTGAAACTTGTCCCTAATACATTCAATACTGTATTGGGGAACACACAAGAGAGGCAGGAATGGGGACAGTGGCAAAACTGGCCAACGTAAGTAAAAGCCACCATTTTTACATACAAGGGGTGTGTAGCATATCAGTTCAGTGAAGCTATAATACATATTTTTAAAAAAAGACTTTCCAAGGTGATGTGGCACTCTGAGAGCACTACTCTGCAGTTAGAAATCCAGAAGGACACATAGTAATTTTTTCTCTCCTATCATTTCTACATTCTTCAGTACCTGGCAATTTGAATGTATGTCAGGTCTCTGCTGGTTTTAAGTCATGTAAAACACCAGAAAAGGTTATCAAAGACTGTCTACTGAAGTGTGAATCTTCCTCCTCCATTCTGGTGCACTGTGAAGTCTCCAGAGGTTTGTAGTTGCTGAGGCACAAGACAATGTAGAAGCACTAATTGTAAACCCTGCTTCTCAAATCTGAGACTTGAATGGGGATTTCTGCACATACATAAGAACTAAACAGCAAAAATATATTATAATAGTTTTCTTCATGTCAAATAATTGATTGTCTGTCTTTACACACACAGAGACACACACACACAGAGGCAACCTTCAGGTTTAGACAGTTTGGAAACCATGCTTGCAGAATTTACGGCATTTGCGATTGAGGCAGACAGGGATCACTGCAGAAGATAACCCCTGGTAACCCCTGAGGTGATGAGCTGTAGGAAGCCAAGGTCTGTTTTGTTTCTGTAGACTGCAGATTTGCTCCTTGCTGCAGCACGAAATTACTTACTTTCAAAGGGGAAGCAAAGCTGCATAGCAAGAACTAATTGAAGAAAGAGGCTGCTCATTAGTTTCCCCCAGAGCCCTGCACTCAAAGTTTATACTGCTTAGTAGCAGTATCTCTATCCCCCTTTCTCTACACAAGGCTGTACAGGGATGTGAACAGTTGTTCCTGCTTAAAAAAATCCTGGCCTTATAACTGCGTTTGTGCTCCCATTCAGGCAGGTTCGTGAGAGCATAGGCTGAAATCACTGAACCTGATACCCGCAGGTACTGTCGATTAGAACAGGTCTCGGGATGCTCTGACCCAATGTTAGTTTTTTGTCCAGTCTAAATGGGCTGGATAAAACACAAACAAAAAAGAAGTCATCCTCAAGAAAAACTTCCAAAGCCACTTATGTAGACGGACTGATTGTGGTAGTATAAATGTTTCAAACCCCCAAATGTGAGCAGGCTCCACCAGCTAGAGTAATGCCAGCCACCTAGCCTTCAGGGCAGGCACTGAGAGAAAGCCAAATCAGGGCACAGCTGAAGCAAAAGCTTTGCTTTACACAATAAATCTGACCTAAATCCCCCCTCCTTCTAATTTTGCCCTTACTGTCTCCTCCTTTAATTCCATTTCCTTTCTTACTCTGCTTCTTATTCCTCCAGAAAAAGCTTGTGCAGCCATGCTCTATGTTTGACAGTCTCTCTCCTGGTCTTCCTGACCGACTTAGCTCATTTCTAGAGAGGCAGTGAGCAGGGCTGCCAGAGATGCAAGGTTCTTCCAGGTTTAATGAGAACCTGGAAACAGCAAACAGACTCTCAGTGCCCCCACCAAGAAAACCCTCTCTGGTGTTAGCTGACCCCTTAGCATGTGCCAAGGAATTCACAGGGCAGTGGAGGAAAAGGGCCAAATTATGAACATCCCAACCAGAACATGTGCAACAATCACATTTGCATCTTGGTCACCAGGGAATCCAGCAACTGCGCCCAGCAACTGCAAGAAACAGGACTGTCCCTTTTTCTGCTTTCCTTACTCTCCATGATATTAGTACGTGTTTCCCAGTATGCAAGTGACAACTTCAGCCCCCTCCAGCCCTCCTTGTTTGCCTGATCTGCCTAGTGCTAGAGGGCATTCTTTAGTCACATGGTCTTTGTCCTACTGAGAGTTTCTCATGGTACAGAAATCCTCTTTTCCTGAGTCCCTATGAAGAATGGTGGTGAACAATTACAATGCTGAAATAGGAAATGTTGCATTCTTCCATGACATGAATTTACTGAAATAACCTTCCTAAGTAAGAAATCATAGTGAAGCTTTTTTTTTCTTTTTCTAAATCTTCATAGCCTTCTTGCCTCACAACTCTCCCTTCCCTGAGCCCAAGTCTTCATTTTAAAATTGACTAACTTTAGAAATCACCTGCAGGTGCCAGATGTTCAGTTAACACTGTCTTTGATTTACTTTAAGCCTGGATATTTTTTAATAGCTAAACACCACTTTCTTTATGTTAGAAAAATACCAACATAAGCACTTATTGTTTTAGAAACCAGCTTCTTCTCTGACACTTCTTACCACAAATACTTGTTTCCAGGAGAGAGGTCTTTTTGTCTTGCTTTTCACTGCTGGGAAATGCCATCCTGTACCAAGCTAACATCATAAAGCTGCTTATCTTAATGCTCAGGTGCTATTCAACTGTTTCGCTTAAGAAAGCAGAGAGTGAGAAAGGCTAGCAGGCATTAAGAGTGCAGGCTGTTTGCCCATTTGTTAACTGAACTTTGTCAAATTTAATGCCGAATAGCCATGCCATCATCAAGGGAGAAGCTTAACCTACACAAGTGCTCTTAATAAGTGTCAGTGGCTGCAGAGAGGTCAGGAAGCTCTGCTAGTTACTGTGCAGGCACAGGAAACAAGAACATGTTGGTGGGCAAATTATTAAAAGCAAAGTGTTTGCGAGGGGGAAAGAAACAGTAACTTAGCTGTCTTTAGTCTCCTGAGGTAATGAATCAGCATCGTCAAACTGTAGCAAACTGAGTAAATTCTCAAAGAGGTTTTCAAGTGCTTATATATTCAGGATAAATCTCTTCCAATACTCTGCAGCTAGAACTTCTCATTTTGATAGCTTTGTCACCAATTAACAGTCTGCCAGGCAGACATACCCACTTCCTCCCCTGTGGGAAGGGCTAGCTGCTTCTGCTTGAGCCAGAGTCATTCCGCATCATAGCTGGGCCCACTCTCCTCTGTGCCCCGAATCAGCTAGGGTTCCAAGACCATTGCTCTGGAGGTTTTACCAGCTTGCTTCTGCAGTGGCAGAGTGTTGCGTTTTCTGTGGGGTGAAGCTGAGAGTCAGTTGTTGCGTGCCCTGGGAAGGAGCACAGGGTAGCAGAGGGAACTCAGCCTGCCCGGATAGTCTCAGGGAGCCAAGCCTGGTACAGTGTCACCCAACAGAAGCTGGTTGCTGAAACAGGCTATCTGCATCCCTGCACTTAAGTTACCTGTCCCTGCAGTTCACACTGCAGCAGGGCCAAGAAAAGCATGATTTGCCAAGCAAAAAACCAAAAGCATCTAGGTTTTCTACAGCTTCCTTTCTTAAGACATCTGAACCTCTTGCTACTCCTGCCATTGAGTGAAGTCTCATGGATTCCTGAAGCCTAATAAAATAGAATTTTGCTTTACTGCTTCCAGACTTTCATAGGTCCGCCCCACTTTACTCAGCTCCCTGTTTCCTCGAGTCATGCAGCATTGCTGCTTCTCTGCCATGTTTCTTTGCACTTGACAAGGGTATTAAATTAAGATGGACTGACACTGAAATATAGAGACACTATAAGCCTGTAAGTCCTATTTATAGAGAAAATGAGGCAAGGAGTCCTTACATCTGATTGCAGACTGTTAAGCTTATCTGCACTAGTAAACTGACAAAGTTTCCTTGTCTGAGCTTTCTTTTGATTTCCAAAAGAGCTTCTGGCACATCCATCAGGTGAAACGAGGCTTAAGCAAGATCTCTCCCTTACTTTAGCTATTCTCAGTGCCTATTTTCTCAAAGTGTAGATGAAGAATGAGGCTTGGGTCACAGCAACACTGAAATTGGCTGAGATTTTGTAAGATTTTCAAAGGTCACCAGTGTTCCTGATAACGGGGGGGGGACACTATTTTTTGTCCATTTTAATCACTTTTGAAAGCTTTCAGTGGGCACAAGAATTCCTGTAACTAAGAATCAAGAACTGTTGACAAGATGAGATTTCTATATAGCCCTCAGCAAGAACAGTTTTCCATTCCTTGAACGCCTCTACTATTAGGACAGGCACCTGAGTATTCTCTTTTATTGAAACAGGAGCCTTCCATTATCCACTCCATTGTAAACTGCAACAGACTGAACTGCAGGTTTAATTATCAGCATGCCCAGAACACTAAAACCACACAGCATAATAGCTACAACAGGAGGTCAAGATTTTTTTCTGTGTTTTTCCCTCTGTTTTGTGTGGGTTTTTACTTGTAACAGTGATTAAGCTTAGTTCCAGAAAGTTGTCTGATGCAACTCTACAAGGAAGAACTTAATATCACAAATCATGTCTGTTTTTTCAAGCAAAATGGCACAGGACAATAGATGAAGAGGGCACCCATCAGCCACTGAAACCATCCCTTTCCCAGCATGTTATATGCTGTCTTCCATAAATCTGTCACACTCCATTTTGCTGTTATTCAGACTTCTTAGGCTGTTCCAAAAAGATGACTTGCAGTTGCTAGAAAGCTGCTAATTTCCACCCTCAACATACTGGTGATCCCTTGTTCATGTGCCAGCACTGTGTGTCATCCAGCTTAGCTCCTCTCACTCCCAGCTCATTTTCCATCAGCTGGTTTTCCATCCTGCTGCACTGATGACTTTGTAGAGGACACTGTCATTGCACCTTAGCCCCTTTTCAGCTGTGCTGCGTCTGCCAAGATTATCATTTGTCACACTGGGCCTCATTTCAATACGGCAAGTGACCAGCGCTGTGCAGTGTTTCGAAGGAGGCCTCAATAGGTAACTTGTGACTCTGAGAGTGCCATTTCTTTCTGCTGGCAATGGCCATGACATAGCTGAAGAGCTTCTCCACAGCTGTGCCCCAGCAGTACTCTGATCATCTTGTAACTGGTATGGTCTCACATTTCATTTCTCCTACACCACTTCTGATGTGGTGTGTGAGAAATTAAATGATGTTATCATTTCCAGATCATAACAAAGATGTTGGCTGCTGGTTCTCAAGAGTATAGTCTTATCACTTCAGGTTACTCAGACTCATGCTGCATCATCGCTCCCAATTCCTTAAATTATCCAGTTCTAATTCTGGTGCCAAAAATCATTAGTAAAATGTAAAAAAGTTAAGCCATAGGACATTACAGGTTGGTCCTGTCTCTGAATTGCAGTCACCACCTACTGCCTCTGTACTTCCTCTCTAAATCAGCTATTCCTCAGCATCCCAAACTGAGTAACTAAGTCTGTCTTCCTCAATTTTTTGTTTTAGCATGACTTCACTGAACAGACATTTTCTTTCTTTCTGTACCTCGCCATTTACCTTACTAAATGAGGAATGTAATCCTTTCCATCTGACAAGAATTTTCACCACCACTCTGCTTCTCTCTCTGAAAATTTCTGTCCATCGTGTTATCCTGTTTTTATCTGGGCCTATGTCCCCTTCCTGCATACTGAATGCAACAACAAAAATTATTCATTGGGTTTGCCTCAAACTATAGCCATAGCAATCTTAGTAGTTATCATCAGCTTAGAAATCCCTTCTTAGCTTGTGACTCTGTCTGGAGAGAAGTGTATCAAAGTTGTCCTGATTTTTTAAGTAGTTGAAGTTAACAATGGGAGCAGTCATAAAAAAGACATCAAAAAAGAGAAAGAAACACCAACACCCTTGACAGCAGAAGTATGGAAATTAGGGCTGCAAAGAAAGATAGCAGGTTGTGAGTATGATGTTTCAGGATATACCATCTATCCAGGTACAGCATCTTGCTATCAGCTTCTTGCTGCCTGCAATACTTGAAGAATATTCAAAGGTGGGAGAGGAGAAGATGTGCCATGGGAGGAAGAGGTTTGGGGAGTGCAGAGCATTGTGAAACACTGACAGTCAAAAAGAATGAAGCCATTTCTATGGGGGAAGCTCCCAAAACATGAACAATCAATCCTGTCATTTCCTAGGAAGCAGCTTTTCTTTCTATATGGAAGAATATAGCATTTGATAAAAGGTTTTACACTGCCTATGAACTTAAACCAAAAACAAACAAACAAAATTGAAAAAAAATCAAGCAAACAAGAAAAAAACACATAAAATGGCCAAACAGTGCCATCTGGGGACTGCTGCCATAAGAACAGGATGAGGAAAAGGCAGTAAAATCAACCATGGACCTCTTTTCCCACTCAGAATAAGCAGAACTTTATTCTGTTGGACTTTTCAATTATTTGCATGGGGCCAGTCTCAGTGTCGGGTACTGACCAGAACACACTGCTGCATTAACAGCCAGGATTGTTCCAGGAAAGGAATACCAACACACCTCTAAATGCAAGAGCCATAGTCAAGCAGGAGCTTTGTAAATATTTTTGCAATACAAAGACTTTCTTCATTTGAAGTTTGTAGGGAACAGGAGACTACATGGAATTCAAGGAAAGGACAGTATGACATCACACTACGGGAGAAATGCTTTCAGACCTTCCTGTTTCATTACGCTACAAACCAGGAGTTTATGTTACAAAGCCTCCAGAGCACAGTGTTCCCCCATTTAAACCAAGTATTTCCAAATGGGCCCCTGAGATTTTGCTTACGGGGTGCAGTGAAATGGCAGCAGCTGACAGGTACCTTTTTTGATGAAAGCAAGATTCTGCTATAAATCCTGCACTGCTGGGAGTCACTGCAATGAAGGTGGTCCACTTCTTGGACAAAGCACAGGTGTTTATATCAGTGTCTCACCCTACATAGAGATGGCACACAGCGAGCACCACCATGTATCTGTTTATACAAGTAGTGGGAATATGCTTGTTTTCCAGAGTGGCACAGCTGATACAAATGGGAGTGGAGATCTCTTGGAAGGACAGTTGCATTGTTTCAGAACTGGCATGGGGCAAAGGAGAGTGCAGGAGCAAAGAACCTTGTAGTGACTTCAGTCAGCCAGAGATCCAGTCTGGCAGGATCCGTTCTTGCAGGAACGCAAGCTTGATAGCTGCCTGGAGAACACAGAGAAGGTTTGCAGGCTTTTCAGTAGAATGTAGAAACCCCAGAGATGGACCAGATCTGCTGAGCTGGGTGTTGTGCAAAGACAACACAGACTGGCTACTTTTATACCAAAGCTGTATATACAAAAGGAAGCAGGAAGATAACAAAGGCAATAATTTTTTGCATTTCTTTCAGAGGTCTTAGATTTCTTTGAAGGATTATCAGTAGTATGTTAATACTTTCGCTTAAGCTGGACCAAGGAAAAAGAGGAACTGGAAAACATGGTCTTCAGCAAGAAGCTGTAGAAGTAATGCAGACTTTCTTTTGGTTTACTCTCTAGTAACTCAAATTAACTACAAGATAGAGAGCCAGGCTTGTTCTTGTAAAACCAAAGTAACAAAACTAAGAAGTCTGTGGAATGTTTGGCTACACATCTGAGATATTTTTATATTTTCAAGCTTTCAAAATGTTCAGTACAAGTATTCCTTTCTGTTATATTTATAGAATTTATATCGCATGATATTTATTCTGTTTAATATTTATAGTGCATTCATTTCAATTCACCTGATGCAATACACAGTTCACTTTCAAAATGTTACTTCCAAATTTAGTTCCTTTGCAAAGTCTGCCCTGAACATACCATGATCAGCCTTGCAGGGGACAGCTTTTTGTCTGAACAGGTGTTAGGCAACCTGCTCTTGAAGAAACTCATCATCAGTGAAGCAGAAATAAAGGCAAAGTAAATGAACTTTCTCCAGCTTGAAGCACTTTTCAGGCAGGGCAGCCAGTTCCAGGCAGGTACTGTGTCCTCCCAGCACTCAGTAATTCCCCTCAGCTGCAGCCAGAGCCTCCCTACATCCTTGGGAAAGTTTCTCTCTCCATCCTCTCTAAGGCACAGCTGTGGGTCTGTTCGTGGGTCCTCTCAAGCCCATGCTTGCGCTCTCTTGCACATTCTGTTGCTCTCCCTTCTTGCACCCAGCTCCCTGGACAGTTTGACTCCCCCTCCAGCACATTTGGCTATTATCACATAGATGCTGTTTTCCTGTGTTTCACAAAATTATGTTCTTTAAAAGGTGTGTTACCAGAGAAAAGATAGATGGTACGCCAAGTGTCAAAAGATGCCTTTTGCTGATAGAGCTTCTTTGCTTGCTGGAGTTACAAAGTCCACGCAATGCAGGTATACCAGGGGAACTAGACTAACAAGAAAGTTTTAGGTGGCGCTCAATACAGACTGTCAAAAAAATTACCATCTCTTATTCAGTTCTTCAAATACAAAAGAAATCTGTATGCAGCTCCTTTAGAAATTAAACCATTGACCTTTCTGAATGCCACAGAGCCTAGAAATAGGACAAAGGGAGAATGATTACCATCTCATTAAAACAGCATATCTCCCAAATCTAGTTACTGTTGGACTTGATGCTAGCTGGGGAGAAGGAGGAAGACAGGATGCTGTTGTTAGAGCAAGATCTGTTTGGCGGGGTGGGGACTGGATAACAGAGGACCAGAGGATCCAGGCTGGCACAGGTTTCTATGACTTTTGGGGATGCATTTGACTTACTTCTGCATGACACCTGAAAAAAGCGGTGTCCTTACCAAGGTTCTTTGTGAAATGCAGGAAGCACCAGTGACCTGAATCAGGAGGTCTTTCTCCTTAGGAGATGACTCAGAAATGGGTTTGTAGGAGAGGCAGTCGGGTGTGGTATGTTTTCTGCTGGGCAGTTGAAGTCCCCATAGTGGTGTGATATCAGGTGGCACATACACTGCTGCCACATACACTGCTGCTGTCTCAGAGAGCTCCCTCACCCCCAGGGCAGGCAGTGCAGAGCCACTAACCCGCAAGGGGCTTGCCCTGACCCCACCGCAAAGCCCCTCAGTATGGCACGTGCAGAACCCGCTCATGATTCATAGCAGCTGTACAGGCACACCATGACGACACGCCCGCAGGTCCCTCTCCCAGCCCACTGCTCAGGGGAGAGTGCATTTGGCACCGTTTGAGGACACCACTTGTGCTAACTGCTTGTCAGCCTTTGCGCATCCATTTAAAGCCAATTTCTTCTACAGGACCTTCATAGGTAAGAGAGTTTGGTCCATGCCTGGGTTACATGTGGTACAAGAACATCCATTTTAACTGTGTAGGTGTCGGCAGCCCTCACTGAAGATGACACAGAGTTGACAATGTCTGCCTTAGCCTGGGATCCAACCTTGTGGTTCTCTGCTGGGACTTGACGCCAGGTCAGGGTTTGGACACTGCAGGTGCCTGATTTCTGCACAGCATGGAGGCCTTGTGCATAGTGGTGGAAGCAGGTTTGATGCCCAAATATACAAGGGGTTAAGACTCTTCAGAAACCTGGCTTCCCCAGGTGGCCTATGGGTCAGCACAAGCCAGCTTCTACAGTGAAGGGAAACATGGGAGGAAATGTCGGGACAAGGCAGCGTTCCTGTGAGCCTGTTGCTAAGGTAACTGCATGTTCAAGCCAGTAGCTCCATGCGCTAGTCCCTAAACAGCAGAATGACAGCTGAAAACTAAGCAGACACCTCTGAGCTGCACACTACCTGGTCATGTGAGTCCCAGGCTGTACCAACAGGAGCAAGATTTTCCAGTTTGCAGCTGAGTATGCCTGTCTGATTTACCAGCACAGCAAGGACATGACAGGCGCTTCACCACAGCAAACAGCCCCAGCTGTAGTTTCTGCTGAGTGCAGTAGCAGACCAGGAGATGAGGACCTGTGCCGTTTGCACATTGATAGTACCCCACATGCTGACAGTAAGTGTCCCCCCATGACTGAACTGGAGCCATTATTGGGAGCCATCCCAACTGCAGTGAAAAGGCAGGCATTTTCTTTCACAAGCCAAGCACTAGTCATAATTTATTTATAGGTGGCTTCTGTTCACTCAGTACTGTATTGCTGGTAATCAGATGACAATTATTAAAGCAACTTGGGCCTTGTGGTTTTTCAAAACAAAACAAAACAAAAAAATTTTCTTTCTGCTTTTACCTGTCACTTGTCCCATGTGAGAAGGCATGTCCTGGACAGGCTGGGACAGCAACAAAGATCAGCTATTTTTACAGGAAGATTTGACCATTGTACATGTAATTGGGAAATTAAGAACTGCTAAAAAATTCTTGTTTCTGCTTCCAAAAAAAAAAACACCTGTGTTTATACCCACTGAGGCAACCAGATTCCCCCACCAACAGTAGTTGAATGTATTTCCTTTGGAAGAAACCAGAGTGTACAGATACTGGCAGATACATCCTTGCCCATTTCCAGGCTGCCAAGAAGCAGAGCACAGGAAATGCACAGGAAATGCTGCTTCCCAGGGTTTCCGCGAAGAGCTCTCAGTCCAAGCTGCAGTCCTGCTGACTTGACAGCAGAGGAGTGTCTGCGATGGGGAGCTGCAGTGTCACACTCAAAGGGGCAGATCTAAGGCTGAATAAGTATTCAGACTCCCCTGTGTCTGGTTTAGCAACTGACTCTTGCTTTGAAGGGAGTTCTCTGAAATACTGAGAGGATGCACCAGAGGGGTCCCTCCATGTGAGACCTGCTATATGCCAGGGTTCAAAACCCCTTGGTCAGGGGAAAATGCTGCATCTGAATTCATTGTCAAGCAATTCCTCTTTTTTTGAAAATTACTTTGATTAGGGTTCAGTGACCCTTGCTGTATCTCATATTCTAAGTGTTCAGACACCAACACAAACCAGAAATATGAGAATAGCTTTTGCACTTCTAGGACAGTCTCTGTGAGTCTGATGCAGAACTGCTGTGTCTCACAGTGCCATAGTTTGTCTTTATCTCATCTTCTCACTCCCCTGTATTTCCAAGAGAAAAAAAAAAAAAAAAACAAAACCCAAACAAAACAGAACAAAACCCAAAGAAAGCCAGTGTTGCAGTAATAGGGTGGAAATTGTCCAGTCATCAGTAATGTTGTATTTGTGTTGCCAAATCTGAGGGAATGACATTCCCACATCCCAGAGTGCACACAGGGAACACTCCATTTGGTAGTTGTGATTCATGAACTTCTGTGCATCCTGTGCTTAAGGAAGGACTGGTCATTACCCTGGAGGTCAACTTCCTAAATGAATACCCAGCACTTCTGAGACCCTGTGGTAGTGATAGCTGTAGGTAATCAGCTACCAAGGCCTATTTCAAGGCAGGTTTGTGTTTTTCTGCAGCCATACTGCCTGAGAATGCACAGGGAACTTTTGCATCTGTCTCCTTCCCAACTGGTGTTTGCTGATCAGTTCTCCATTGCAGGTGTACCCAGGATGGAAGAGTGTTGTGTAGGGTACTGTCTTCCTACATCAAGATCAGGCCAGGAACTCATGTAATTTTTGTTTCTGTGCAACTAACTCCTACCCAGAAACCTACTGAAACAGGGGAGAACAAAGGCCTCTTTATTCCCATCAGCAGAAAACAGATTTTATAAGTAACAGGTGTGAGGGGGTGGTGAGGAGTTACTAGCTTCATAAGATTTTTTTTTAACAGCTGGTTGGCTTGTAGTGTTGCTTGGAACAACTGAACATGAGTATTAGCTCTGCTCTCTGGGGCTCTCGGTGCTTAACCCACATATGGGGATCCAGAGCAGAGCTAAAATCTTGTCTAACAGCTTTAAGATTTTCCTATATGGTGAATAGGAACTACAAAGCATTTAATCTCAGGGGCTATTATGCTATCAGTACAGCTATAGACCATTTGAGACCTGCAAACAAGCTCCCGCAGAAAGCATCTGAACATAAACTGGCCGCAGTGCAAATGGGAGCTAGGAAGAAAGCTGCCAAGTTGAAGAGGAATGAGCCTCTGCAGGGATGTTTGTTGGTCTGTGCTGTCCAGCTCTCCACTGCTCTCATTTAGAGAGTCCCTTCCCAAGAACCACCTGGTTGTGTTTGATGGATGTAGCAGCTTCACATGCCTCAAGCACCACCTCAGAGACTGTGTTTGTGCCTACTCCCCTGCTGTTCTACAACAGCATTTTAGGTGTGTGGTGAGAAACATGCTGCCCTGGGTTAGCCAAAGGAAACAGGCTCCTGTTTGGCTGTAGTAAAGCAAATCCAAATCCCTGCATGAAACACTTTCATCAAGCAGGGAGGAGAAGGAAGCAGTGGGTTTCCCTAGAGGTTTTTGCTCCGTCAGCCAGGGTAAAAACCCTCTAGCAGGAACTAGTTCCCATAGGTGGAAGAGCAGGGTCACACACACCTGAGAGAGAAGCACCGCTCTGCAATTTTAATTAGTGTAATACTCATAAATGAACCCTGCCCTCCTCCTCAGCTCAGCTGGATTGAGATGTAGCTTACAGAGGAAGGGTACATAGCTCCCAGTGAAGCTCGCTGGAGAGTCAGAGCCCCCACCACATGCCATCCAAGGCCCACCAGCTCCTTCTTGGTGTGTGGTGGGACTTGAAAAGCTACAGCTCTAACCCAGAGGCTGGGGGTGGACCACTTTAGACGCTAGACTAGGTGGGAGAGCCCCTTTTCCTAGCTCTGTGAGCATTTGGAAGAAGAGAATTGATCAAGGAGGTTTTCTTCAGAAGATTTTCTTCATGCTGAATTCGATTACTTTGTTTTCCCAGCAATACCCCTGCAGGCTGCCCTGGCAAATGACCACCTGTGCAGTTTGCAAGGCAAGAGGAAGACATTGCCCACCTGCAGCACGAGGCTACTGCCCAAGACTCACAGGAGTAGAGCAATACCTCAGCTCTGTCCCAGCTCTAGGGTGGCACATTGTTCAAGGAGGGGAAGATGGAGCTGAAGCCTACCTGGTATGTTCCCATCTCCATCCAACTGGGAGGACACGTGAGGGAAGAAGTTCTGTGCCCAGTGTCCTCTAGAGGAGTCTCACAAGATGAACTGGGGACATCAGGATACCACAGGAGCTTCAATAATAAGTCAGTCACAAGGCAGTTGACTTGTGTCTATTCCTCACCAGTCGGTCCCTCCCCTGTCCTTCCTGCCATCCCTGCAGGGTGATGGCAGGGATGACTTGGGTGGCTGGTCTCTGCATCTCCTCTCTCTCTGCTGTGAAGAAGAGTGGAGATGGAGTACTGATAACCCATGGTTGGTGCTAGGACATGGCCTTGCAGAGGACTCTGCCAGCTTTTCAGAACAGAGAAGAAGAAGATGGAAATTTCCAGGCCACTGTGAGGGATCTCTGGGTTTCACAGGCCATTCAGAGATGTGGGAAATGGCTGAACTTCATAGGCAGGGGAGCTTTGGGGACCTTCAGGGGAACAACTCTTTCCAGGCCAGCAGTGACCCTGGAACAGCATCAGTAATAGCATAGAGGACGGAGATTGCATAGATAACTGTACCAGAAATACAGTATGGGTATGAATGTAGCAAAACTGGAGCCAGTGGAGAAGCCATAATTTGGAGGGAGTTGTTTATTTGGGAGGGGATTGAACTGAGAAAGGGAAGGACAAGGACAGCAAAGAGAATCAAGTAACAGGATACTAAGGTAAGCAGTCAGGGCTGTCCAAGGATAACCGCCATGTAGCCCTGCACCTGACCACCACAGCCTGGAACAGAAAAAACCAAACCTACTTTCTGATCATACCACATGTGACTGACTGCAGTGAGGGGGAGAGCAGGGAGCACAGGCTGGTTAGCAATGGAGCATCCAGGACAGACAGACCAAGCATACCCATGGCCAGACGCATTCCAGACCTAGTGGCCTCAACATCTTCCTAACCCCTACTGGGCTCCTATTATAGTCTTAAATCTCCAGTTTTTCCTGTGGACACTTCTGCATATGAGTGCGTGCAGGCTTCTCACCTCCCGATGCACACATAACCCCTTGGCAGCTTCAAATGCATGTGCAGGGGGACACGGACACCTTTATGGTGTGAGACACTCTTCAAAGATCTCTGGTTAGTTCGATCATGTCAAATGTTGCAATGATAGAAAACCTTTCTTCTCAGGTGCAACTTCAAACTGAAACTCTAAAAAAGGACTAGAAGAAAAACAGTTGCTGTTATCACACTGAAGCATAGAGAGAAAAGGTCTGCTTGCATTAACCAGGAACAGAAACATCAGATGACCAGAAGGAAACCTGGAGTCAAAGCCAGTTGAGAAGAGAGGAGACTGATTATAAAGTCTTTCTTGGATCAAAATGCAAACTGAAGTGGGAACAGCAGTAAGCACTTCTTTAAGTCAGCCTTCAAATATTCCTATTTTCATACACAATTAGCCTCACTAGAGCAGCAAGAGCTGCCTGAAGGCCCTTTAATGTAATCATTGCTTGTGGAAAATTTTCCCTTGCATCTTTGTTACAGTTTCTCCCACAACATTTCCCTCTGAATAGGTGATCATTTCAGTCAGAGTGGGAGGAAACATCTGGGCCCATCTGGCTCAATTAAAGTGCCTTGTTCCAAAAGCATAACCCATCATTTTCTGTTCATCTTGTTGTATTTTCACTTCTGTCTGAAATTGGGACACACTAGGAAACACTAATTATTTCATGAACCATCTAACATCAGCCTTAATACATCTTTTGTTGTTGTTGTTATGCAGAACCCTTACTTTTGATTCTTTTGTCCACTGACACCAACATAACACTGTTTGGCTTATCTAATTTCACAGCCACTAAAGCCTTCCTAGCAGTAAAAGTGATGATGCGTATGGCAACGTGCTCTGCATATCCAATGTGCCTGTTCACTAGTCTCTGTGTGCTCTGGCATACAGAGAGGGGGAGAGAGAGAGAGAGAGAGAAAGAGAGGGAGAGAAGAGGCAGATCATGCTGTGCGGATGACAGAAAGGAGATGCTGTCAGCTGCTTCCCATCACCCAGACTCTCTGACTGACAGGGTGCATCATCCTAGGGCTCTACATCATTTGCAATCCAACAAGCCTTGCATCCAGATGTGCAGTAGGACTCCAAAGTACATACCTAAAACCTGTTCTGGCACCAAAGCACATGCAGTGCTAGGCGCAGACCTTATGATCTCAGGACCAGCTGCTGGGCAGCTCCTCAGACAGAGGGTGAGACGCTTGAAAAGCCGCTGTGCCCCATAGCTCAGAGCAATTGTCAGACACAGGGGAGCAGGAGGGGATCCTGTGGGAAGCACCAGCCCCTCCACAGCACCAAGGAAGAACTGGGCTGGAGAGCAGAGTCTCTTCTACTGTTGTGTTAGGCAGAGCTGTGTCTGTTGCAGAAGGGCATGTAGAAGACATAAGGAGGGCAACTTTGGACCTTAAGGAAAACATTGTGCCCCACGCTTCATAACTGCTGTGACAAGAAGAGGAACAGGCCAGGGATAACCTCTCTCTCCAAGACATTTGGGACAGGGTTTACAGGACATGGGAGTCATCTGGTTCCTCTGGTCTCCTGCCCACCCATGAGATGTGGCAGGGGGAAGCAGCAGGAGAGCATGTTGAGAGGGCTAGCTGAGAGCACCTAATTCCTTTTACTCAGTCCCTTGCTCCATGGCACAAAAAGGTAAGTTGCTGTAACGAGCCACTGGAGAAGGGCAGATCCCTTCTCTGATGCTGATTATTAAATCTGTGTTTGTATGGTTGGCTGTTGCAACACTTCAGGCTCATGGTCTCACACAGTGTACCAGGGAGACTTCCAGAATCCCTGAGGTCTGATCTGCCCTAGAGCTACAAGAGCAAATGCACCAAGACATTGTTCCATGGGCCCAGAGCACACAGAACAGGGAGAGCTATAGCAGGGTCCTTGGTGAAGCAGCATGCAGATTCCCAGGTGTCATATGCCATGTTTCAAAAGTGTCTGCCCTGAAGTCAGAGGTGCAAGACCACAGCAGGTATTCAGCACCCCAGAGCTGCCCTGTTTGCTGCAGCAGCCCCTGAAAGCCCCTGCAGCTCCTGCAAGCAGTCCTCCCTGCAGCAATGCTGACCCAGCTCCCTTGTCAGATTTTGATGATGAGTCTGCAGCTGTAGGAGCAGAATAGTTCTGCCTAGTGAGGTATTTCTGCCAGACTGCAACCACCCATCTGTATAGCTGCAAGCTGCTCATGCAAAGCCCCATGGCTCACTTGGCCAGCAGTGGCTCCCACCACAGAGGATGCACCTAATCCTAGTGACTATGCAAACCATGACATTGCAAGTAGAGAGGAGGAAAGCAGCTTGTGCCATCTCATCCTCCATGTCCCTGGGGCTGAAAGGTCTGTATTGGCATATCTGAAAGCAGAAAAGATGCTAAGTGGATGTGTTATTTGCTAGAGATCAATTATGGACCAGTGTGAACAGCTGATCTCCCACTGAACTCACTTCTTTATTATGCAATTGATTAGAGGATTATTCAGACAGCTCAGCTGGATCTTGCTAGCACTTCAGTATTTATTCTGCCCTTTAGCAAAAAGCGGAACTGCAAAGCATAAATTTCTCGCTAAGCATACCTGCTGGGAAGACAGCAGATTGCTAATGCCACAGAAACCCCCTCTCTCCTCCACAAAGGCTTATGGCCTCCCACAGACCCACCCCTGCACACAGGTCAGCAGCACAGCCCCGGCGGCACAGCACCCACACATCACCAAGGAGGCACATCTGCCCAAGCCAGGTACCCAACTGCGCAGGCTGGTCTTTGCTGTGGAAACCTGACTTGTAGCTAAAAATCTAAATGGAGGTATGACTGCAATCATACTTAACACCAAAGAAACCTCTTCAGCTTTCCAAAATGCCGTAGCAAGAAAAATAGAAAACTCATCACTATTTCAGATTACTCCAACACTGGAGCTGCAGAGAGGTCGATAAGCAGATAATTCTGTGAAAGCCGCATATCTGAAAACAAGGCTCTGCTTCAGCGCACATTTGACAAGAGTGCCAGGCTGTATTCTTCTTCATCCTCATTGCTCCAAAACTAAATGGCTTCAGCATTGATAACTGAAGGTGTAAAACATTATCTGAGACAGTCAGACATCTGAATATAGGAAGCACACAGGCCCACAGGACCCATATTAAGGGTACCAAACCTGAGATTTTTTCAGAAGCTATCTAAATAATCAGAAGTATTGACCTCACATTGCAAAGTCCATGGTATTGTATGTTGTCTGAAGGACTCAATTCCTCCTAACTCTTGGAAATTCTTTACTTGGGGAGGTGGGTGTTTGCTAGCCACAAACATATCACTGGCACAAGAATTTCTGAAATTTCACATCTTAAGAGACCCTGGGCCTTCCTTTTGACACCTCGAAATTGCGACCTCCTAACTCAGCCATACTCATAACAGACCTCAAGCTTTATAATGTTAATTTCCTGTACTAGACTTCAAGTCTTGTCAGGCCTTGAACCTATCTTTACTTGATTTCAGCCATCTCTGCAAAATTATTTAAGATGCATCACCTGCACCTGCAATTTACCACAGGATAAGACACATGCTGTCCAGCTTGTCCTAGCTGCAGCAGGAAAATTGTCTAACAGCCAGCATCTGCTCTTGTCCTATGGTTCTGAGCTTTTTTTTTTTTGTACTATGGCCTAACTCCTTTAGTATAGGTTTTGTTTAGCTTGTGCAGCTTTGTGGTTCCTCCATCCTAAGAAATCATGTCATATATCAAGAAACAGCAAACCTGAATAATCATGGTATATTTAATCCTGTGGACCCACAGGAGAGGAGGAAGTACTACCTATTAGTGAGGATGCCAGTGCTGAGATGAGTGCTTTGATAGTGCAGGCAGGCAACCTTTGCAACCATCCAGACGATGGCTGAAAAACCACACCACGGGTGAAGCAGTCTGGGCTGAACAGTCAGTACCACCTCATTCACTGGGGGCTCAGAGCAAGTATTGAGACAGTACAGCAGATTGCGCTGCCAGGAAGCTTTGGCTGCTTAGACTATTCTTCCTCCTCCCATTGCAAGCAACTGTGTTTAAATATATGCAGGCTGAGTACTTGCACATCTGTACTGAGGTGACATCTACTCGCCACAGACCAGACACACGCAATGCACAGCCCTGTGACCTACCTACTGACTCCTTGGCCCTTTGCTTTCCTATGCTGTTTCCAGTCACGTGTGTGTGTTCCCCTCCACAGTTCAGAGACTCCTGCAGCGCTTTTCTCCTCTTCCCCTTTTCTCTGCCTATAAGAAAGCAACAGCAAGGTAGATTATTTGCTCCTTCTTCAAGTAGTGGACCACCTGTTGTCACGGGGGAACAGTTAAAAAGCAGTAGAGGCAGAGCCTGTGGGCTCCTGGAGAGGAAAAACAGGCAGCAATGCCCCAGCTTGAAACACAAGCAGCTACACAGCAGGTTCCCCAGCAGAGCTTCAGGAGATGACCTCAGTGTCTCTGCTGCTCTTCCCGCTCCAGCCCCGTAACAGCTGTGAGCCCTGCCTCAGGCATCATCAGCTCTATGAGTTCAAACAGCCCAAAGCAGACCCTTTTCTGCAGTATTAACACACAAAATACACAAACACATACAAAATGATTAGTGTGACACAAGTTTGGTTAAAAAAAACTTGCGTGCAAGTCTGAAATGGCTATGAACATGTCCTTCTGCCAGCAGATGGCAATCAAAACAAAGAAACATAGTTACTTCTCATAAATAATTCCACTTGCTGTCAGGTGCCTTTTATTCAAGGGAGCAATGCAGCTCCCACCCACACCAAGGGGCCCCTAGCAGAGGGTTGGTGCTTCTCGCTCCACAGCTTCTGCCCCCTCCAGCAAGGACTGCAGCTGCCTCTTCCCCTGGCAGAGTTGTGCTGGCTGCTGCCCTGCCGGCCATCGGGAGGGCTGTCTCAGGGCAGCCACCTCCCCTCTTCCTCTCCTGGCAGGATGGAGAGGGTTATCACCTGCGGCAGAGCCCATTAGGCTACAGAGGTCTGAAAGTGGCCCTTGCCTTGCACACAGCAGGAAGCAGCTGCAGTAGGTGGGCACCGAAGCAGATGAGGAATTTCCAGATCTAATAGGCATTAGGCTCATGCTGGTGGGAGCAGCAGAAAAGCCTGGTGAGAAGTGGGAGTGGGAGAAGGAAAAGGAAGGGCAGCTTCCATGGTGAAGCAAGTATAGGTGTGAAAATAACATGTTGGTAATAAAACCCCTGCATTCATCCCTGGTTTCATGATGAATCAGTGAATGCAGAAAGGCAAGTTTAGCCATAACATACAAGAAGTCTCAGTGAAATTAAGCCGAACATGCACTGGTTCAACAAATTAATTCAATCCACTGAAACACTTATGGGACTCCAGTTGTCATGGTTCATACATCCCTATAATAAACCGGGCACCTTATTTGCCTGTAGGGTGAACCACAGCTAGGACGCAGACAGAGCAGCCGCACAACAAGAAAAGAGAAGCCATGAGACATCACAGCTGCTCACTGCCACAGGCTGGCTGTGTCTGGCTCTACTTTGCTGGAGGGCAGTTTCCACATGAAGTCTGGTGAGTCCATTGCTTTAGAAACTCCAGAAGCCTGAAGGAAGCTGAAGTCTGGAACCAAAGACAACAGGGAAGGCTCTGGGTCAAACACTCCATTAACAGCTACGAGGAAGGCTGTCAACATCACTTAGCATTTTTGAGCTCCATAACGAAACTGACAGGACCTAGCTAGCAGAAATCAAAAAGCACATGCAGTGGAAGCACTGAGCTCAAACACTAAGCTAGGGAACACTCAGCACTTCACAGCACTCAACATTCCCACATTGACAAGCACCAAATACAACCAGGTCTCCTGATTTCCCCCTATATTTTGAGGCACTTCCATTCTACTTTCTACATAAGTTGTTCCACAAACACAATATTTCTCTTTCCAAAGCCAGCCAGGTTTAAGCTGGTACTTAAAGTTCACAGAAATGTACTTCAGTTTGTTTCATACAGGAGAAACAAACAGATTTAGCAACTGTAATCTTAACCTTTGAAGAGGCTTGCCATTTAAATTAGCTTCCTAAGCAGGCTGAATGAGCAGCCCCCTTCAGGTTTCATCTTGCACATTCGAAGTCTGCTGAATACATTGCAGATTGTTTGGCAGGGAGGCAGTGAACTGACAATCCCATCTCCTCAGTGCTACTTGCAGAGCGCTTCTGCTGTCTTGTTGCTCACAAAACCATGCACAAGGAAGGAAGCAGCAAAGTTCACTAACTGATAATGGCCAACTGAGACCTTACTAAACATGAGCCCCCAAACACCCACCCAAAGAAAACTACTTAATTCTTGGGTCTGGCAGCAGCATCACTCACCAGAGAGCTTCACAGCCATTATTTTGTGTGTGCCAAGGCCTTTGATGAGGAGCAGATGCCACTCCAGGAAAACAGGCAGCACAAATTACAGGAGATAAAGAATCCCTTACGGTTTTTACTAAAAGGGATCCTTCCAGTTCAAGTCTTCGCCTACCTGCATGCTCCATTTACCCTTCTTCAGTGCTTTTTGCTCAGTTTTGCCATAGAAGGTGGCCTTAAGTCTTCCTCTCACCCTTCGCAACAGCAGCAGTGCTGAGGCAGAGCGAATCACATCCTCTTCAGCAACTCCATCATCCACATCAGGTGTCTACAGTGCAGATTTCAAAGGCTTTGAGTCAGATTGCTACAGGCTGCTCTGCACACCACAGTGTTTCTGCTGCCTTTTTTTTTATCCCCCATTTGCTCTTGCTGTTTTGTTTGCTTTGCTTAATATTGAACTTATGGCCATGCTATTTCTTTGTCACACATTCTGTCTACCTAGTGCAATTACAGACTAACACCTGCCAGATTGACACTGCAGGATTTCCATCTGCTGTGGATTTTACTACCAACTTAGGTCTTTCTAAGTACATGTCAGAGTAGCCAGAGGCTTTGCATATGGCAAAGAAAGATGCAACTGACTAGTATTATTCTTCTTTGCTGCAGCAGTAAAGGACTGGAAGTAGGTATCAATACATTTTTTCAGCAGCTTTGCACGGTAAGAGTGAACAGATCAATACCAAAATTTACTTTTGGTAAAGTTACTTTGGCGTGTTATTTCGATACAGGGAGAAAGATTATTTGGTGAGAAAATGCTAAAAAGACCTATCTTAAATTCTTATAAACCCATCAGACTATTTGAAATACTAAGCAGGATATGAAAAATATTTCTGTTGACAATGGCCCTTCCCTAACAGAACTTTGCTTTGCTTGCTTCTCCGCGTGCTAATGCTTCTCTCTCCCAAGCTTATCCCACTCATCCTCCTTTGGTCATGCCCATCCATTCTCCCGTATCCTGTTTTCCACCCTTCTCCTTGGGAATTCCCTGTGGTAATCCTATGCTTCTAGGCTTACATATTTTTAAAGAAACTTTCTCAATGTCACCAAGTAGCTTGCTCCAAACTACAAAAGATCATGCTTCCCCCATACCTGTTTGAGAGCATGGAGTCAAAAGATGCTTCTAGGCACCTTGTTATTACTGTCCCAGCAGCAACTCGCCCTTCTCCAGTATTCCCTCGCAGGTTCCCCAGATAAGCAGTCCTGCATCACTGTATGTCCCACTCCCCCACCCTCCCTACATGCTACTCATTCCTCTCTTCTGCCTCGGTCTTGTCCACTTGTTCCTCCTCTTCTTCCCTTCAATTACTGTCATGCACCTATGCAAGAACATCCCTTGGGGGACAGGATGGTATTACATTGCACCAGGTCCTGTGCACGAACCCCTCACAGCTCCATACAGGTAGCAGTCTTAAGAAATTCAGCTGCCAAACCACAGAGCACACTGAAGGGACTCCTCTCCAATGGGAGAAGAGACACTTGGTTTCTAAGAGGTTCAGTCAACCTCAAGATACTAATGTGAACCATTTTTCTAACGCCTGCATCTTGTTCTGAAAGGGCGAGTGGAAACGCTTTGGGTATGCAAGTCATTTATTTCTCCCTTCCTAAAGAAAGAAACATGCAAAATTGTTTTGTTTGTTTTAATTAATCACTGGTTAAGTCATAATACATTTCAAAGCAAAATATTCTGTTCAAGGACATTGTGCCAAACATTTAAATCTACTTTTACACAAGGCTTAATTTGACTATATTACCTTTATATACATACAGGTATAATTTTCATTTCACTATTACCAAAATTACTCAGTACATTGCATTTCCTGATATGTAGGACCTGAAAATTTGTTCTGTCCTTCCACACACCCCAAATCAGAAAAATCACAAGTATAGAAAGTACAATCACAACTACAGGTAAATACAATAAAGACATCAGAGCAAACCAAGTCCTTATCAGAGATAACAATAGCTTCTAGAAGTCTACATTGCAAATATACAGTACATTCCACCAAAGAGTTTTGTGAGTTCTCACAATGCCTCTTAATCTTTTGGTAATAAAAAGCTTCTATGACAACATGTATCCCTCATAAAAACTAGTGATTTTGTATTTTTGGAGCATCTGCTGGAAGCTTAATGCAGTCTAAACTGCAGTCTACAATAAGCTCACCCAAACAGACAGCAAGCAAGCATTGCAAGATTCATCCAGATGAGAATCACCACTCCGCTGAGTCACTCTGCTCGTAGTCACTGGGCATCCAGTAGTTAGAGCTACTCTGCACCAGCGACAGACTCAACGGATAGGAAATGATACATTCCTTCTACAGCTTTCACAGGTCAATCACCTGCAAGTTCTTGACAGAAAATGTCAACTGACTCATAAAGCACAGCTAACTGTACAAGACTAATTTGAACTTATTTACAAAGCATTCATTACATTGCAATTGTTAGACAATTAAGGACACAGCTAAGGAGCAACAAGGCTTCCACATTCACACTACCCCTGAAATATTTCTGTGAACAGCAGAGAATGCAATGGCCCATGACTGCAAACATACTGCTGCTGGGGAAAAGTGCAGTCTGGCCTTGGCAGGTGGAATAGTGCACGTAATCCAGCAGCCAACATTTCATTTATGCTCAAACTCTGCTTGGGCTTGTGCAAAATATTAATCCTGTGCATGCAGCTTTGAGACGTAGCCCACATTCAGTAAGAATTGCTACTCTGTGCTTGGCAAGACAACACTCCTGGAACTTTCTAGAATTAGCAAGAAAAAGGGAGATAGACAAGGCATTTTTCATGAGCACTGGTTACCCTCACAGGTACAATGCCTAGGACTCTGCCACTGTTTCAAGGAAAACAAACGATACCCTAGCTAGGCCCAGATGACTTTTGATAGTTGCTTGCAATTAACTTATTGTTTACACAGGCTGAAACTGCATAGGCAGTCTAATGAGGACCTTGTTAAAGAACATGCTGTCACATTTGATAGGAAACAGCAGCCAACTAAGGAAACTTGCTGTCATGCCTGGTAGGTAAGAGGAAGACTGTATGCCCATGATGTCTTCACACCTTATCTAACAGCAAGGTTGAGCCGTCTCGAGGAACCACCAAATTACGAATCAAACAAAGGGGTACTGAGCTTGCACAGAAATAAAGTGCTAGTAAAGGACAGCATGAGGAAGGCTACTGAAGGCCACCAGAAGACCTCAAAAGACCACCAGGGACCTGACTGTGCACACTTACCTATCTCCTATTAGCATATGTTATTAAGTTTTCAGAAAAGTCATGAACAGGTAAGAGAATTCCAGGAAATTATATGAATACATACATTTTGAATGTATATAAACCAAAGTAACAAAGCTTTGGGCATGCACCCAAGGGTGAAAGCAATCCTCCCATGCATGTAGTGCTGCAATAAAGAATGCCTGCCTTCTAAAACTTCAAACAAGTCTTAGAGGGTTTTCCTTATCAGCCGGCTTTTACGGTATCGCATATTTCATCAGCACTGTTGAAGGTTTTCTATTTTGTGCTTGCTGAAGGAAGCTACCATTAATTAGCAAAGTATCTGAACTTTACCCAAGTGACAACGCAGAGGAACTTTTCCTCCCAGGCTTGATGTCTGGGATTCACTACCCACTAACAATATTGAGCATAATCATGATTTAATATGAATCTAAGTGCTTAATTGCTCATTTTCTTCCTCTTCCCTGCTGCTAAATTGAAGGAAATCTGAAAGCACCAGGAAACACCAACCAGGCAGGCCCAAGGTTAAAGACATCAACTGATTTCCTCCAACATGGTCAAAACACACACGTCTCTGTTTGGCAGGTTCTAGCCACACACACTCTTAACACCAATTCTTCTTCACAGATCACTATTTTAAAAGTTAAGTTGCCTGACTCTCCAGATCTAACAGCAATGTAACATAAGCAACTTAATTCAGAAATAACTAGTGGTAACGTGCCCTTTCATTTTATAAGCCCTGCTTTTGTAGCAACTTTGTCAAAAAAAGCCAAGCACTTGGTACTGCCACTTGTCTACAGCCAGTCCGTAAAACTTCTAAAAGGGCTGGAAAAGCAAGCTACAAAACAGGTTTTTTCTACTAGCCTAGACCTGTTTTTATAGCAGAGGTAGATAGCAGTAAGTCAATGAAGAAAGAATTAGAAAACAACATATGACATTTAGTTTAGAGTCTGGATGCTCTTTTCTGCTCTTCCTTTAATCTATGTTGCGTTGCTTTTCTTTGTTCTTGCAATAACCATGTCAAGCTACTCACTTTTAAGAGCCAGATCCTGGTAGGCTGCAAAGAAGGCATGGTATTAGTTGTCATTAACAGACAAAGGAACTACAAACATGGGCCAAAAGGCACCATGATTTGCTGCAGGAGTCAAGGAGATACTTCACAATATAACTACAAATGTCCTGTGTGAAGACTGGTAGACACAACATCAGCCTACTGGCAACAGTTACCTCAACCTCAATTTTTGCAGTCAGCAGAAGCAGATGTAAAGTCTGGCTTTCAAGGCATGATTTCACTCCAACATTTCAAAATTTAACTGCGCAATGAGTAATAAGCATGAATGAAAAATACACATTTTAAGCCCAGGGAGTTTCCACAGTATCAGCTGTGAAAGTCTCAGCTTAAACAATTTTTTCGGTAGCCTATTCTAAAAGCTTTTCAGCTTGTGGACATCAGTGAAATGTGTGTGTAATAGTTTGAGTGCAGTCTTACCCCATACAGCAGACAACCAATTAACAATATAGTACAGAGCATGAGAAAGGCTAAAAAGCCCTTAATCCCAGGGTTTTTTACCATTTTTTATTACTGTTTTGAGATTAAATCAAACAACTTCTGGACTTTTTCTTATAAATGATCCTCTCCTTTAAAAGCAACATTAAGACTCAATATATATTTATATAAAATTTACCTTAACTTCCCTCTTCCCAGATTTCTGTAACTGAAAAATTTAATATATAACCCTTACACTATGAAACACCTTTAGTGGTCCTCATGCTGCTTTATCTCCTAAAAGAAAACAAAACTTCAGTTTCCTGTGGTCATGTTCAGCACTCAAATATTTAAAGTTTGCTTAGAGGTCTTTACTGCACATTCTTGTATGCAACACAGCTGAATAACATGGTTACACAAAAAAAACCCCAGCCAAAATAATTTCATTGTCAAGATTTGGGAGTTTACCAAACTGAGCCTCTCTAAGACTCTTGGCACCAAAATTCAACTACATAGAAAGGAGCAGGATAGAGGAATCGCCCAGTTCTCTCACTGAGGACCAGAGCTGATTAAGCCATAAAATAAGCTAAGGGGTCCTGTAAACCAGATTGAAGTTTCACTATCAAATGTGTCTTGGAAGAATTCACAGCCAAACTTCATTATTCTAATTTTAAAAGGGGGGAATCAATCTCGAGAGATCTTCAGTTCCAGATAAAACTACTGCACTCATGTTTCCCTCCTCACTTAAAATCACATCTCAGGTTCTTCTCCACTGTCAAAGAAAATCTTGCAAACTAGAGAAATAAAAACAGATAAATGTAGACATCATCCAAAAAATGCTACAAAACATACAAAGCAGAGGAAGACATTTTCTTCCCAATTTTCAGTTTTATTTTTTTATACACATATTTCAAGAAAAGAGCAATTAAAAATGTATCCCTCAAAATTAAGTATTTTAATTAAGTGCTGAAAGGAACATGGGTTTTTAAGTAGTCCTTCCTTACTAAAAGCAGCTACCTCAGAAATGCTTTATCCCTCAGCTGTATATAGGAGTGCAGCCAATCACAGTCATTATGTATCTGTGTACATCTTTTTAAACCTATTACTACATATCATTTACCCTAGAACCATAAAAAGCCATGCTGGTCTCCAACAAATCTATCCTACCAGCAGAAGCCTTTAATTTCAGTGGATGAAGAACACGCATACAAAGAATTAATTAAGTGTCCCAAGGGAAAAAGATTAACTTTTACTCTAAATCAGGCAGCAAGTCACCTGTTTTTATGAAGAAATCTACTGAGATTTAAGACTGCAGCTAGATTTAATGCAGCTATGAATAATATATAACTATAACCTTCCTGATCTCTAACTGATCCCGGCTTTCACCTTAAAACAAAATAATCACAGTAGCTGAATATATACATGAATATACAGTCACAAAAGCTTTTATCAGAGGTTAGTAAGTGTGTTAGATCTAATCTTAAGAGACTAAATTGCAAACTGTGTTCTAAAGTCTCTAACCCATCAGGCTAGCATGGCAGTGGAAAACCTAATCGAACACACTGTTCAGGTGGCATTACAATTTTATGTTTTCTGTTCAGATGTTGTTGCTCAGCTGAACAGTTACTTCCGGTAATGGTACAGCATCCCTCTCAGTTAAGCATGCAAAATGTATGAAATGGTAAAATGATCCCCTTGAATATTTATCCCCTTGAATGCCCAACTGTACTGTTTCGAGAGACTGCTGCCAAAGCTTTAATACCACAACACTAATTTTCAACATTTTCAAACTTGGTATGAAAATTGCATTTTGTTATTACACAGAGTATAACAGTCACTGGTTATCTGCATTCATTCACACCAGCACTAGTGAAAAACTGTCTTCTGAATAGGGATCAGAAAACATAGCTATTTTTCTTATCTAATTGTGTCTCTACTCATCTTGCACTAGTTAGTGCATGGAGGGTAGGTGAACAGAAATGCAACAGTCTACCAATACACCCCTTGTTTTGACATACATTGATGTCATTCATATCTTAAAAATACAGAAGTTCAGACATGCAGCAAAACGTGTTCAAGCACTTTAAATGCTCTCCAGATGATAGAGTAATGTAGTATTTACTCAGACAAATCAAAGCAGAGTAAAATGTTTTGTGCTTGCACTTCAAGTTTCAGAATAACATTATTTCTATCAGAGTATCTTAAGTCCAATGGAAGGCATGTTCCACTGAAACTGGAAGCAAAAGACACCATTTAAAGAACTAGAAAAATAAGCACTGGTTAGAGTACTACCTTCCAAAGGTTCATAATAAATAACAAAACAGCAGGAACATGCAGACCTTAAAGTCAAGATTTGTCGCTAAATTCATGACATGTAAAAATATTTTAAAAAAATCAAGAACAACCCTGGCTGACTTTCCCACATTTAAAGTCTTTTTGGCTAAACAACTGAAAATTTATTGTAAGGAACACAGGTATTTTCAGAAAACATTATTTACAGAATGATTATCAGATTGATGCCATAAAATACAGATGAAAATATACACCTTCAGGTTTGAGATAAGCCAAGCAAATTCACTGCTGATAACTAGAGCACTTTGAATAAGGTGATAGGCACCAAACCAAACTGAACCACAAAACTACTGAAAGTAACAGACAAATTGGGGAAGGTAGAGGTAAAGCAAAGATCAATGAAATTGGAATGATTTATAATTCATACTAGTTACCAGAAATCATGGAGCTGCATTAAAATTCTATTTTACCATATGCAAAACTGAAAGGAAATCTTTACTCCCAGACTGTGATTTCTTCAAGTACTGAGCAACTGTTTTCTTAATGCATCTGTGTAACACACTGTACTCTAAGTCTTACAAAATACATCACCACATTTCAGTGACTGATTAGAAACTGTGCTGAAATTACAGAAAAACACTTCATAAATCATAGGCGCAATAAAGTTACAACAATATTCAGCTCCAGTTTTTGGAAATAGTTCTGTAAAAGGTGAAGTTTCAGAAAAGGGACTTTGATCCCTGGCTTTCAAACTCTGACCATGCATCATTCAATTCCATGAAGATCATTTTGGCATACTGCTCATAAGGTTGTCCTGTGGCCTGAAAACAAACAGAACATATTAGAAGTGTAAAAATACCAGGAGTTATCTTGCCCTTTTTATATTTGCTGTCTTATTCAACAACTTGTGTTGTGTGCATGTAATTTTGCAGACACAGAGCTCTCTCCAATCTTATCCAAAATTTGCACAAGTATTTTAAACAAAGCCAAAGCCTTGGTTTCCTTACATTACTTCAAACTTCTAGTGCAATTCATAAATAACTGAAACTTTGCTAAAACCAGTTTTCCAAGCTGTTCTTTTCATAAGTAGTTTTAGCTGATCAAATCCAGTAATTTTTGGAATTGCTTCCTGACAGACCTTGCAGTATTGTACAAGAATAAAATTTAAGCACTATTGAAGACTTTTGGATGGGATTTCCTGGAGAAAAATCTGTTGCTGACTGTGAATGACATTCAAATTCAACATTAACAACATAGCACTTCCTGTGCATTTGCCTCCATACTCAAACAAAGACAGTATGCTCCTGATTTCCCTGTCTATTTCACAGCAGCCCTGCCTCTGGGCCAATCTAACCCCCATGGTTAGTAAAGATCCAGTCCTGCGAGATGAGTCATTTTAACAAGTTTATTCCAAGACAAAAAAGAAGTCCCAGAGCTCTCTCCAGTATCCTTCCCCTCTTCCTGCTGCTTGGCTTTTGCAAGTTGCAGTACTTTATAGACCCTTGTAGGGACTGCTTTAACTCAAAGTGGCAGGAAAAAAACAAGGAAGAAGAAAATGCCTCCAAAAGACCTGTGGTTCTGACACTGATGTGTTAAATGGCCTTAGTGAAAGCACCAAAAAACTACCACAAAGGTGAAGGAAGCCACATGGCCAAGAAAAGCAAAGGAAGGGGGAAAGAAAAGAATGAACAATGTCTTGTTTCTCTGTTATGGATACAAGACAATGTAGGACTTAGATTACTGGCCACTGAACCACCAGTGAAGGCAAGCCTGAAAATTGAAAACAGGTATATTTAACATCTCGTTTCATCTACAACACAGTCTAGAGCAACGACTCAGAAAAAGAAGCTACCTTCATACATTATGAGACTAACAAACAGCAATGGAATGCATTAATGTTTTAAAAAGGCAACTGGAATTTCATATTAATCAAGTATTTTTCAACTGCTAATTTGTTTACTCTAGTAAAATTTGCTTTTTCTAGTTCCTAGTAAAGTTGTTTAGCAAAGGAAAACCAGCAGTTTTTTTCAAGCTGTTTTGTTGTGGCAGCCTCTGAGTCTTTATGTACTGGTGAATAGTCCTAAAAGACCTGAATTACCAGCTGGTAGAAAATAAACAGGTTCCAGTAATCAGCATTAAATCTGCCAGCAGTCAGTCAGAACTCAGCATAACTGACTCTGGTGCTCAGTACAACCTTTGTGGGATCTTTCGTTTGTTAACATTTATCTGTTGAATTCTTTGCTGTGTCAGGATGACAAGAAAAATTCTGTACTACCTGAATGCAGCAAGACAGCAAATACAGAAGACAATGGAAGCAAAGTGAAGGGCATCCAGGGTGCTGATAAAGAAGCAAGGCTGCAGCATCTGTCAATTACTAGTATGATGTGGTGAAAGCAGTTTGTATTCCTTCTAAAGGAAAGATCAGAGGAACACACTCACCTTATCTGGATGAACTACAAGCACCGCTTTCCTGTAGTACTTCTTTACTTGTTCAGGTGTTACTAGATCTGCCATGCTGACTGGCTTCCACTTATTCTCTCCTTCCCAAAGTACTGTATGAAGAGTGGATATTAATGCTCTGATATTTCTCTCCTTTCCTTCAATCCATTCAAGAATCTGGGGAAAACAGAATGTATAAAACTGACATAACATTTACCCAGAACAAGACTACAAGATTAAGACCCAAGTACAGATGTCTTGCTGCATTCATCCCCAAAGTCCTACTGTCTCACTACATTCTTCTTTGTGGCAGACAGACAGCCACCCAAAGGTGATATTTTGTTTCTGCCACTAGGAGCTAATAGCTCACTGCTATTAGTTTATTGCAGAAATCAGTCATTGCAAGAGAAATTACTAAGTTAATTTTACAGATTTTTTTAATATGTAATGACAAGAGAATTGAAAGGAGTAATTAAAACCATCTGTTACAATTACATTACCTCGCTGTCGGGGCACAACATTAATTTACTAAAATTCTTACTTGATTTGTACAAAAGTTTTAGATCATGTATAGCTAATTATTACTTAAGCAGCCTGCAGGGGTGCACAAACTCAGATATCCCCATGGAAGTTAATTAGAATAACTGTACATGTCACAGACTTTAACGGCAATATTCAAGCCACTGTGATATAGTGATAGTGTCTTCATTGAACACTGTATTAGGCAATATGGAAATCTCTGCCCTCTATTACCCTCAGCAAGTTTGCCGATGACACCAAGCTCGGTGGTGTGGTTGATGCACTGGAGGGAAGGGATGCCATCCAGAGGGACCTGGACAGGCTTGAGAGGTGGGCTAATGCAAATGGCATGAAGTTCAGCCAAGCAAAGTGCAGAGTCCTACACCTGGAACGTGGCAATCCCAGGCATAAATACAGGCTGGGCAGAGAATGGCTGGAGAGCAGCCCTGAGGAGAAGGACTTGGGAGTGCTCATGGATGAGAAGCTCAACATGAGCCGGCAGTGCGCGCTGGCAGCCCAGAAAGCCAACCGTATCCTGGGTTGCATCAAAAGAAGGGTGACCAGCAGGGCACGGGAGGTGATTCTCCCCCTCTACTCTGCGCTTGTGAGACCCCACCTGGAGTACTGTGTCCAGCTCTGGAGTCCTCAACATAGAAAGGCTCCAGGGAGACCTGATAGCAGCCTTCCAGTATCTGAAGGGAGCCTACAGGAGAGCTGGAAAGGGACTCTTTGTCAGGAAATCTACTGATAGGACAAGGGGTAATGGTTTTAAATTGGAAGAGGGGAGATTTAGATTAGATATTAGGAAGAAGTTCTTTACTGTGAGGGTGGTGAGGCACTGGAACAGGTTGCCCAGAGAAGTTGTGGATGCCCCATCCCTGGAAGTGTTTAAGGCCAGGCTGGATGGGGCTTTGAGCAACCTGCTCTAGTGAGAGGTGTCCCTGCCCATGGCAGGGGGGTTGGAACTTGATGATCTTTAAGGTCCCTTCCAACTCTAACCATTCTATGATTCTATGATTCTATTGGCAATGAGTCTGGTAAATAAAAATATGTATTTATTTCCATGTATGGTTATTTGTGTTAAAAGATACCCATGCAAACTGTGCACACTTTCTTCACGTAAGACACATTCTGAAAAAAATTTCAGCGTCCCTCCGAAGTTTTTATCAACTTTTCTACAGCACCATAAAGACTACAAAAGTGAAAGTATATTAATATGTGATGAGAGTAATGCATCAAAAATATGAGCAGTTGATCAGATAAAACCCCACAGACTAGTTCTATGCCCCATCTCCAGAACTGCATCTTTTAGTAATTTCTTTGGACAGCAGGAACACCTGTTAAGTGGTAAATGCAAGTAAGTGGTCACCCTGAAGACAGTTATTCTCACCTGCCTGTTTTTTTTTTTAAAGTGTAGTTTTATATTATCAGCCAAATCCATCTTTAAGGACACCTTTGGGAACATAAAGAACAGTTCTGGTGACAAGAAATGGACTCTGACAAGAGAACAGGTTCTTCTATGCTCCAAACTTAGCTGAAAGAAACAGGAACTTGCGTTCCATCCACACACTTTTTATGTTACTGTCATTGCTGCTTCATTGCCAGCTGACTCTTGTCCATGCTAATTAACTTGTACAGTCATATGACTTAAATACAGATAAAACTTCATTCTGCTTTATCAGTTTGCTCAGTTTGCCATTGTATCCTTCTGTTCTGTTATCAGCACAAGCACAAGCTCCGATTTTGATGTATCAAAATCACTGTTAAACAAACCTTGAGTTTCAAGGGGTCCATATCTTTAGACATTTCTTGTTTTCTCATCTCAGCAATGGTCTTCGGTCCCTTTTTATCAGATTTAGCCGAAAACCCTTGATTAGATAAGAGATCCTCAAAGTCATTTTCTGAAACTTTTGGCTTTTGACCTATGAAAGAAGAAAAACATTAAATGAAAAGTTACATAGGAGAATACATTAACGGGGGAAATATATTGCACTTGGATGATATTTCTCACTTCCATGATAAATATCCTTCAGTGGCTTGATAAATTCCACAAGACTAACAGAAGGATATGACATAGGGGACCATTAACAAGCTTTCAGTCCAGCAGAGCAGAACCTCATGTGCATACATGTGATTAAATACTTGCGTGTCCTCTTTTTCTAAAATGGAGTAGATTTGATGGAGCAGACATCTACCTACTCATGATTTTGCAAATGGTTCCGTTTTTCTACTATAAAGTAATTCTAACCGCTGTGCAGCAGTTTTTCAAGTGACTCAATACTTTAGTCAAAAGTATATGTAGTCAAATGTAGTCAACATTTAAGTACGTTAAAAGTTATGCAGAATAATGAAGGGGTAAAACATGAAGATAAATAGTCATTATAGAACCAAAAAAATTTAGAGACCTATGGAGTAACTGAATTCTGAAGAGGCCTCTGGATGTCTTCAAGTCCAAACCACACTCAAAACATGGACAACTAGAGAAATTTCTCAGGCCCTTGTCCAGTTGAGGTCCACCTGTTTTCAAGGATGAGGAATCACAACATCCCTTCATCATGCAAACTGGTATTTCTTCCCCTATTCTCCAACCAGACTTTCCTGTGCTGCAACTTATGCCCACTGCCTCTCCATCCTGTCACCTCTTTCCAGATAGAGCTCAACAGTATCATTTCAACTTACAGAAGTAGTTGCTCTTCACTTATATGCCAGTTAGGAGTCACATAATCCTAATACCAACACACCAGGAAAATAAAATTTTCCAACAAGGTTAATGTAGAAGAGGCCACGCCCATTCCTATATGTCCAGGTTTGTCTATTCAGTTGGAACATCTTAACGAACTGGTTCAAAGAATGATTCTACCTGCTCCCATCCCCCATCCTTGTTTGAAACATAATTTCTAGTGAGTTTAACCTCAATCTTTTTTAAGGCTAGCTACTACTCTTCATCTAGGAAAAAATGTTGCATCCTTTTACCTGCGTATCACAAGTGGACTAGCATGAAGCAATGTTATCAACCATCTCTCCCTGGGTAGATCAAATTTACTTTTCTAACCCAGTGATACCACACCAGTATTCATGCGGGTGAGTGAATATAGCCTTGAGAGCTTATGCCCAAACCTGCAAATAATTGGGCAGTAATGCCTTCAGAAAACTTACCAAAGCTTGGGGTTCTGACTCCTCTTTCTTCTCGTCCTCCAATAACACTGAAGTTTACTGTGTAATTGGGTTTAGTTGCTGTGCTGGATTTAGTCTGGGACTGCCATGAAGTACTTTGTGGTTTCGTGGATTTCTGCCACTGACTTCCCAGCTTCTGAGATGGAGCAGTCTTCTGACCAAAGCCACTACTTGAGAGTCCACCACTGGAGGAACCTGACAATAAACAGTGAATTAGTTGTTCAGCTTGGTATCTGTCACCTATTTAATACAAGTAAGACAGCTTGGTCTTGACACCTAGCCACGTAGTTTACAGTGATACCACTTCACAAGAGAAAGTGTAACAGAAAAGTGTGTATAAAATGAATTTAACAGTCTCACTAACAAGTAACTTGGATGGCAGAAGCTAGAGCCATTACTAAAGTCTTCCAGCCTCTTACAACTCAAGTTCTCAACTGTCAGTTTTAGCAGAGGTGTTCACTCTTGTCTGATCGGCCAGGCATGTGTAAGGCCAGAAAATAATTCAGCAGTGACAGTAGTTTGGCCTCCCAGTTCATTACACTTCAATGTCTGTTAATATGCAGGTGACACTGAAAAACTAATTATATGATCAAGAAAACATAATATATTAGAGAATATTTTCAAATTAATCCTTTCAAAGTCTGTAGCGATTTCTTGCACTACTGTTTAAGAAAGATAAGAAGATTATTCTACAACAGCATTAGCAGTGACTGTTAAGTGAGTTAAAAGCTCTGAAGCTTGCAGGAGATAGTGTTGTAATCACCCTGGTGTGATCTATAGGCCTCTGGCTATCAACACAATATTGACTCAATTTTTAGTATCCCATTTCTCTTCATTAAACCAGCATAAGTAATACTGCTTAGCAGCTTCATCTGCTACTCACTTCAGGAAGAACACACAAAGCCTCTTCTCCACTCTACAATACTCACTGTAAACAAATTGAGCAGAATAAAGCTCCAACTTTTTAAATTCACTATTCAGCTTTTTGTCTCGACAATGAAAATAAATCTGAGATTTTTTTAATTCTAAACCAAGGCACAATTAAATTTCCCTTGACTGACAATCTTTGGAAAGATTCCTAGAAACTCATTTCCCTTGATGAGTTGCATATACCCATCACAGAGATAAAATTGGATGACTGAATTTAGATACACCCAAATTTTTTGGAAGAGAAACATTTTATACCACCCATATGGCATCCTAAAACAGCTTAAGACCTCTTCACATTGGAAGAACTCCCTAGAAGTGACAGAACACATTCATGACTAGTGGTCAAATATGGTTATACACCAGAAGCCTGCCAGGAAGCATGGATGAAATACTGAAACTTCAAAAACAGATCTTTATCACTTGGTCTTGAATAACAAACTTATGATGCCCTCTCATTACCTCTTGGAGGAAGGTGAATTATTAGTTGCATCTCCACACACATTATCAGCTGCTGATGATTAGAACTTAAGTTTCAGCTCAAACATATCCCAAGTCAGTTTAAACTTACTTGTTCTCATTTTTTCCCCTCTTTTATTCACTCTAAAGCTTCAGAAAGAACACCAAAACTTGTATAGGTATACACAGAAATGTAAGCTCAGTTTCATCTTTCAAAGCTGGTTCCCCAAACTGGGGCTCTCCTCACAGCTCTCTCTTTGTAGCTGCTGCACAAAGCTATAACAGCTTACACAAGAGGATGTTTCCCCAAGGTCATGTACAAGGTACCACACTGTACCTCTAAATACCACACCTGATAAAACATAGTATTGTAATACAGCATCTGATAAAATCTAGGATTGCACTATTTTTTTCATTAAAGCACCCAAGTCTTCAGTGATTTCAAACTTGCGAAATTTACAGAAAAAATCCATTACTAGTCAGACTACATGACCTCACAACTGAAAAACAGTCTTATTCTACTACTCTTTCAAAGCATACTACATTCATTATTTCAGTCTTTGAGGTCAAACAGGCCTTCCTGTAGGACAAGCCAACACCTCACTACCAGCAGCAACTTTTCAACACCACACTCCTACTTTCAGGTACAGTATCATTCCTAGAAATTAAGAGTGTGAGAACACCAGCTATCACAGAACACTACTGGTATCCTACCATTAGCCTAATACACTACTAACTACCTTTAACTATTGTTTCTTTTCTGTTTACATAACATTTTCGATTAAGCAGCTTTCACTCTCGTAACTCTTCTTCCAGAATAATGACCTGTATTTGAAGGCCAGAAAACTCCTATGAAAACTACAACACTGAGTCTAAACTCCGCTTCTTATAATTCCCTGAAAATTCATTTCAAGCCTGAGGAGGTTAACTAGCACAGTGACATCTAGATACTAGCTAATGCAGTCATTTTTCCTATTGAAAGTTAACTGAAAGATGAATTGCTTTAAATCCTGCTAAAAAGAGTACAATTTCTTCCACCGGTTCAGTGTGTGCTATACCTGAATCTCCAAATCAAAAACAAATTGATTTTTTTGCTGTCACACTATCTATAGATTAATAAAACCATATTAACCTGGCATTAGTAAATTAGAAATTCTTTGTAAATTGTTTACTGCAGAGCAGCTTTATTGCTACTAGAATTTTGCAAGTAATTACACACAGAAAACAAAGACACCAAACATTGTACATTACCTTGTGTTTAATATGAGATAATTCCACCAAGAGGATACTCAATTTAATACAAAATGCTAACTGCCAAGGCACCAGAATAAAATCCCTGTCAGCTCCAAGCTAAGGGAAAAGCATATTTCTGCAATCCAGCAACTACAGGGTGTTTCAAGTAGCTCCTTGAACTCTTGGTAGCTAGTCACATTTAACAGCTACAAATTAGCCATTTGCAGTGGCAGGGTGGTCCTGAAATGCAAGGACCTCCCCCTCTTTTCATAATTCGTAGTATTCTGCAACACCAAGTATTTATACTGTTTCTAAATAACAGCTATGGTTATATCCTGAAATAATATTCTGGATGTTATAAGCTATCAGTTACATTTATTGGTATGAGAAGCAAACCAAACAGGCACTAATCATAGTCTCTTAAAAGTTAGATCTTACCTGGAAGACCAGATCCAAGATTGGCAAGATCAGCAAAAGGATCAAAGTTCTGAGATTTAGCCTGACTGAAAGACAGTCCTGAAGGTACACTGGACTGGCTCCCTGTGGTAAAAGCTTGACCTGTGTAATAAGACATATCACGTACTTGGAAATTGAGAGAATGAATAAAAGTATTATTTCCACAACACCTCGTGTAAACCTCCCCAGCATTCCACTCTATGAGTACAATTACCACTACTATAGACAACTGAAACTATTTGGTTCTTCTGCCTTGAAGTTACTCTGAAAAAATATGCAAGTGCCTTACTAAAGGGATATTTAAGCACAAGACCACGGAGTCCTTTAAGGAACAAACCAAAAAAGGCACAAAGACAGGTTCAGCATTTTCAGGTGATTAAACTGACCAGTCTGGAGTATTTCCTATTCCCTCTAGTGGAAGAATTTCATTTCATAATACCTTCAAAAAGAGGCTTCAACTGTGGTGATGCTACATTGGTGGTTGCTGAGGAATCTGCCCAAGAATCCCATCCACTTAAGAGATCTGGCTGGCTTGTAGAAGATGATATTTTAGGTGGCTCAGGTGTCAAATTCCCTACAGAGAAAAAAAAAAAAAAGTCTTTTGATTATTCTTTTAAGGAAACCATCACGATAATGGATATTTTTCCAATACCGATAAAACTGTGTACCATATTGTCAGCAACAATGGCCAACTACATGGCCAACTACTTCAGTTTCTCCACAATACAGTTATACAGTCATAAACAGGACTCAGAAGGGTTTTAGCACTGGAATTTTTTCATTTGTATTTGAAACACCCCATGTACTTCATAGAAAATATTTTCATGCACAGGTAATGCTATGAATTTAACTGCTTAGGTTTCCTGGGCAAAAAGACTATCTAAGGGATGGCTTCAGGGCATGCTGCTGTTCTTGACAACACAGCAGGTAACCAGAAAGCAGCAATGCTTCATGAAATGGTACTCTGAATGACTCAGCAGTCTGGGTGCTACACAGGTGGAGCCAGGTCATTTCAAACTTCAGGTTTGCCTACTCCAGACCCTTGTGACAAAGGGAGCTCTTGACAAACTAATAGGCCTTTCAGGTTCAGTACATGAATGAATGCATGCAATTAAAGACCAGGATACAAGAAGAGGGATCTCTTCTAGGAAAAGATTGAGAATCACTAGCTCCATGGATAAAAGCTGATTTTCTACATGCACAGCAAAACCACCGTGCTAATTGAAAACAGACAATGAAACATCAGAAGGATGCAAGTGTGCTTCTACTAACTTCTACAAACTGTCACATCCAACATAGGGTTGTAACTGCTATCCTTTACACTTGCAAATAATTCCCCCTTTTCTTAGTCACACACAGTATGAGGTGAGCCATCCTCAGAATGAGGGGTCCCAGGTACAGCACACAATGCTGCATGCGAGCTCTGAGCATTCCCTTTGAGCACTGCCTGAAAGGATCCACAGTGAAGCAAGACAGCTTTCGAGTTCAACCACCCCTTCAATTCTAGGATGACAGTCAGTGCTACAAGGGAGAGCTGATATTTCAGCAAAATCAGTATGTTTAGTGCTGCTCTAAGACATTTCAAAGAGCTACAGTTTGGAAAGCTAATCTGGACATCCTTACAAAAACAGCGACATTTTGATACTTTGGATGCTTCAATGGTGCTACATCACTGCTTTTCACTTCTCTCTACTTCTCAAGTTTACATTCTGAATACCAAAACACAGAAGCTATTTTACCTTATTTGAAGAAATAACATGAAGCACATTAAATATCCCCTCCACCACCTCAATCCACTAATTCTATTTATACTTAGATCTTACAGTTGAAAAGAGAACACATCAAATACAACAAATGTCTGCCAAAAGCCTGTATTACAGCAGTCCTCTCAGCTGCCTATGAAGCAAAACATCAAAATAAAATGCACAAAGTAGCTGCCAAGGTCTTTTTAAGATATAGTACAATTTTCAGCCCTTTCTGCAGACTTAAGCCTCATCCCCCTGCCTCTGAAGCCACAGGACAAACAGCATGTATTTGCCTCAGTCCTCCAGGACCCCAGCCGTCTCCTACACAGGAGATGTCACTGGCTATAAACAAAGTATCCAAAAGTGTCTATTCATCAGCTTAGAAACTGGCTGTATCGCATGCCACTCCCAAACATTTAAGTGGGCCTTCAATTACTATTAGCATTGATTTTTCAGCTAGAAATAATTTTGGCTTATGATCTCTGCTATTATAAGCTATTTTACAGGGGCATAAGGAAATTTACAACCACTTCGGAATTAACTACAATAAAACCAAGCTGAGAGAAAAAAGAGTAAAGTAAACTACAGCTGCATGCATTTGAAAGATTGAGAACACACTATGGGAATCAGGTGTTTCATAATAGCTGGTTTAAGAGCAGTCAAATTCTTCACTTCTGCCACCCTGAATAAAGCATGAAGTAGCCTATTGCTATGTACAGCCATAAATCCACTAAAAGCAGTACAAGGTCACATATATCCACTACCTATCAGGAAAAGCTGCAAGTATGGAGTACAATACATAATATACTGAACAGGTAAGATGTACATCCTGGAAGTGTTTATTCTTACGCTATATTCTTTCTAGTTGTACAACTTGGACATTAAAATATATTTTAACATCAAAAAATAGCATTATCAACATGATACTCTGACTTCTACATATTCTAAAAAGGTATGATGAGACCACATGCTGAATCCCTTATTTTTCTAACCTGGCACACTGGAGTTCATACAGACACATTAAGGTAAAGGAGCAGAATATCTAAAGAAAGGGTGAAATATGAAGCTTAGCTAAATATTCTGGAAGTTGAAGATTTGAGATCATGGACAAGCAGATCCATGCCTGCTTGGCTCTTAAGTTCTTCTTTAACGAGCATATTTATAATCCTTGGCCATAAAGCAGTAAACACCACTGGAAGTCAGGCCACAGATCTTTACGAATACTGCTCAAACCAAGCTAAGATATAAGTTGGTGGTAATCAGATCACACTTTCCAGCTCCCTGAAATAAGAGACCTGCATTTTACTATATCCTACACACAACTTAATATCAGCTTTTCTTTATTTAACTTGTCATTTCTACAGAAAATCCTTTAATTGCAGAGGACAACAGGATTTTCTGTGAACCAAGAGGCTGGTTTAGTATAATACAAGTTTTTTTAACCTTGTCTAAAGCCTGACTGAGAACACAGTCATCACAGAAACCAAAATATTCAGGAGAAGACTGCACTGGTCTTTTGATTACCTTCCACATGCCCTGCTATCTTCGGATTGTATCAGTTCATTCTTGCAGAGGTAAATATATTCTTGACTTGGTTTGCATTAGAGATGACCTGCTACTGGCCTATTTGAACCAATTCTGTTCTTAGAAATGCGCACTAAACGGATACCTACTAAGGAAAAATGAACACTCCTCCAGCTACTGATGACAGCTTGTTTTTGCAACTGTGGCCACTTAAGAGCAGGTTATCAATTCTGAAGTGAACAGTCATCCCACTTATTAGCTTCTCTACCAAAATACTACAGCTTTTCGCAGAAAAATAAATTACCTTGTTAATATACTGCCACTGAGCAGCAACTGCTCAACATTTTCATGTTACAGGACAGAACACCTTAACAGACCAGATGTACAAACTGTCTTTCCTACAAACTGAAGTTATATTTTAAAACTCCTGTGATTTTAGATTTCAAGCCACATTGAGAAATACAAGCCTAGACTTCTAATTCTTAAGTTGTGTTCACTAAAGCAGCTTTTCTCCTGGTATCTGTAGAGGTTTAGTAATTGTTTACCACTGAAGAAAGCTTATCTAGCACTTAACTGCTGCTCCAATGGTAGATTCACCATCTCTCATTGCTGCAGTTTATTTTGAATGAATACTGAGATTACAACTAATTTATTTTTTGTGAGTTTAAAATTATTTCTCATTTTAATGACCTCATGTTTTCACTTTCTTCTGCTCACTCAACACAATTCTTCCAAGTATGTCATTTGAGAACATGCTCTCATTTGCCCTTTCTCCTCTAGTTACTAGCTATCCTGTCCTTTTCACTCATGCTCAGTCATTTGCCAACTCCCTTGCTAAACTTGATACATGTGACTAGATGGAATGCTAAAGGCTCAAACACGTACTTCATTTTGGCTAAAAACATAGAAGACCTGTCATTCAAAAAGTGAGTGTAAAGAAGCATTAAATGTTAACCCAATTCCTCCACGTCTACAGGGTTTTTAAAGCCTGCAGAACAACAGAGAAATATTGGGAAATCACCATAGAACAATAGACCGAAGAGAAGACGACAGGTACATTTTAAGTATCTTTTCCATGTATTGACAAAAATTTCTAGAAATCATATTAAAACTGCAGGTATGCTAATACATTTACCAGGATGCAAGTTATCAACCAAAATTAGAAAGAGTAGGCATAAAACAGTAAGCACTGAAGTCAGATGTCAAAATATTTTTTTCTTCTGTACTTGCTGAAGTGTTACTAACAGCTCAGCATTGATGGTGGTCTCCTTGAGGTTGCAGGTAAACTTTTAGAGAGCAGTAATTCACATTTGTGTATTTTTCCAACTTAAATTTAGTACATAAAAAGGTTCTCTGTCATGTAGGGATTGGAGCAACTCTGAAATGAGGACAGGCTGAGGGTGGTGGTTTGTTTAACCTGGAGAAGAGAAGAACTGGGGGTGGGCGATCTTATCAATGTGTATAAATACTTGTGGGAAGAAACAAAGAAGACTGAGACAGACTGTTCTCAGTGCTGCCAGCAGAAGGACAAGAGGCAATGGGCACAAACTGAAACACAGGAAACCCTGTTGAAACAGAACAAGTTTTTTTTTGTAAAAGTAGTCAAACACTGGCACAGGTTGCCCATACAGGTTGCCCATACAGGTTGTAGCGTCTGCATCCTCAGAAATAACAGAAGTCAGCAAGGACATGGTTCTGAGCAGCCTGCTCTACTTGACTCTGCTTTGAGCAGGTCAATTAGGTAATCTCCCATGGTCCCTGCCTCTGTAGTGAGACAGATTTTGGCCAGGATGATGCTCCAAATATCAGTATTGATCAAATTTACTGAACAGAAAAAAAATATCATCTGTTTGATAACCTCATGTAGGTGAACAACAACAGTGTCATAACTAAAAGTGGCATAAAACAGGCAACTCCACAAGTATACAACTAAAATATAGAACTGTTACTGTATCTATACGACAGAACAAAAATGCTGCAGAGGAAGCAAATTCTCAGAGTCAACCACAGCTGGAACATAATGCTTAAATACATGGTAGAGAGGGCAATCAGCCTTTTATTTGACATCTGTGCTGACTTTTATTTCGTTATCTCAGCCAGGCAAATACTGCACCTTTTTTTATCCAGTTTCTCTGTAGCTAACACTCAGCCTGCATCACCCAGAGCCAGAGTCAACTAAGATCAAGCGTTCAACAAGGAGGGCCAACTGAAAACCGAATGCAGTAAGTTCTGGGAAGACAATACTCCTGGACTGAGAGTGAGGAATGTGGTATCATCATTCCTAACTACCTCAAATTTGCCTGAGCTGCTCAGTACTGGGTACAGCCACCTCCAACAGACCCACTGCAGGGCACAGCTGAGCACAAGCCTCTGGAAATACATATGTAAGAAAGGGTAAAAAATGCTGCACTGCAGCTATGAGAGGAGTGGGCAAAGTATGAGAGAAACAGCCCTGCAGACATGATGGTCAGCAGACAAGAAGAGGGAGGAGGTGCTCCAGGTACCAGAGCAGAGATTCCCCTGCAGCCCATAGAGAAGACCACAGCGGAACAAATACCCACACTGCAGCTGTGGAGGAACCCATGCAGGTGGACATGCACTGGATGAAGCTGCAGCCCACAGAGAGGATGCCATGAGGCAGCAGGCTCCTGGCAGGAGCTGCAGTCCCTGGGGGACCCATGCTATAGTCCTGAAGGACGATTTCCTACAGGGACCCATGTTCTTGAAAGACTGTATCCCATGGGCAGGACCCACACAGGAGCAGGGGAACTAGGCGGGAACGGAAGAACAGCAGAGAAGAGCTGTTACAGACTGACCACAACTCCCATCCCTAGGGAGAGGACCCACGCTTTTCTTTGAAAGTCTGATTTTAAAAGCAACACTTCTAGCTCTACCACTGCACTATTTTTGCAAGGGTATGTTCTTCTTTAAAGAATGAGCATGCTTAGAAGCTCTGTTTAGTAACACTTTGTAAATAACATACTTAGCATGGAGACAGAGGAAGACTGAACGTATCACAAAGATGTTAGCTTAAAGATGAATAGGTTTAAAAATAAATCCCTGAGGAAAAGGCTTGACCAAGAATACATCAAAGAAATTAAATAAAACAAATACGATTAGAGTATTACATAATGGACTCTAAGTATATTACCAGAATGCAATTCAGGTCAAGAAGGTCCAAGCTAGCCTCAGCTTGCATTTTAAGAATTGGCCATACTATAGTGTGACTTGCTCATTTCTTTTCCAAGGCTTCCAGAAAAATCTTTAAAATACGAATACAATCAAAATCACATTCTGCCATCTAGGAAGTAAGTTTGTAGGCGTTTGTGTACTTTCAGTTCAAAGGGCTCTCAGATGAAACTCTAGTTCCTAACAGAAAATTAGCAATGCTAGAAATCCTCTCTAATCATAAATATTAGCATAACATTATACAGGAAACCCTTGCTACCTGGAGCACTCGTTTCTGTGTTCCTTGAACACAGACTTAATTAAAACAGCAGTCACAACAAGTGGATCTATTAAGACACTAATCCACCTGACTAAGCTGAAAGACAAACACACAGAGCAGCAGAAACTGTTGAAAAACATAACAACAGAAGCACACTTACTTAAGTTTAAGAAATCTGAGCTGGAAGAAGGTGGTAGCGAACTGTGTGTGGAAGGAACTGTACTAGCTGTAGATGCCAAGCTTGGATTAAGAAAGTCCCCAAAGAGGTCTGGACCAGACAGGGCTTGATTCTCTGAACCTGATGACATTGTGAATGGGTCAAAAGGATCTGCTAAAAAAGAATGAAAAAACTGTATTATCTTATGACAAATTTTAGAATAAACAAAGTTGAAAAAGCCTTACTCCTCTGGGTGCACAAACAAAAAGTAGAGTTCATGCTGGCAATTGCAGCAGCCTTCTGATAATTTTTCATGGCAAAGCATCACCATCCATCCCTTTCTCTAGACATCTGTACTTTCATGTTGGTACAAAAAATATTTCAGACATACACAACATGAACAGCGTCTTCAAACACAAATGCTTAGCAAGGCTGCATATATTCAGTAACATTGTTGATTTCATTCACACAAGACACACATTAAATTTGAGTTATCATCTGCATATGAACAGAAGAATTACTACCAAACCTCCACAGCATTTAAACAAAACAGACTATTAGACTACTAGAAAGAACATCCAGTAAAACATTCATACTACCACTTTGACTTGAAGGCATTGGTGACTCTGTGTCAGAAAGCACGTCAACTCATGAAAACCAACAGAAGCAAGGCTTTCAACAGGTCTCCAGTCATCACAATGAAGGAAAAAAAACTAATTGGAAGAGTATTTATAGTCCTCATAGGGTAACGTGACAGGCAGCTGGAATCATGGCTTGAGGTTTTCTAGTTTCTGCTGCCCTCTAGGGTCAAAATCCTCAAGAGCTTGGGGACTCCTGCCAGATTCACTCAAAAGCTGAAGAGGACTATTTCTGCCATAATGTCCTAGCACATTCTGAGGCGATGAGCAAATATTCTCACTTCTGCAATTATCTTTCTTTTATCCAATTCAAAGGTAGAATGAGATACATACATGACTACTGCCTAGATGTTTTACAGAGTAGATACAAGGCAGACATAGTTAAAGAAAGTAATAAAGCTCCTCTTTCATACACTTTTGTCTGTGTGAAAGAGGTAAATTAAGTGATTTCTCACTGACCACAGTAATAAAGTTCAATACTGAATTGCTTAAAAAGAAATATTTGAAATCACCCAAATGCCCTACAGAAACACTTTGCAGCTATATGTAAAGTATTGAGTCCAAGAGAATTATCTTTGTGCAAATAAGCTAAACCTTGTAAGAGTTTCCCAGATTACTTGACTAATATTCTCAAAAATCTTACTGTTAACTTCAGACACAGAACTGCTATTCCCCAAAGTTCAGTCATATGACAAAGAGCATTGGTAAGAGGAACATAACATCTGAACTAAAACACCTTGTTTCAAATACCAAACAGATAGCAGTGTGGAACATTTTCTCTTTCAGGATACAGACCTGCCAACATCAGTAAAAACAGCAAGAAAACATCTTTTAGCAATACCATTATCCTACTGGTTTGAACACTAATCTACAGGATTTCCAGTTACCTAGCAGTCTTACATGATTAACACTGAAAAATCCTACACAGACATTTGATAATGTGTTAATCAGCACAGCTCTGTACCACACCTAATGCCACCACTAAACCACCTTTACATAAAGTGCAAGAAAGCAGGAAGTTATTACAGTTACATGCCTTATGCCTTAACAAGAGAAATTATTTACACATGGATTTAGAAAAGGATCTAGTGTGTAACATTGGTATGCGAAAGCTATGGATTCTTTGAGAATGCTGAATCTCCTTTAAATTCAAAATCTGGTACTTTAGTGTTTACATGGTTTAAAGCTAATAGGATATTAGCAACATAACAACATACCTGGATAATATAAAGTAATTTCTCTCCTTCATGCAGTAAAAACACATACTTTATGCAGATTCTTGCTATAGACCAACATGTCTTCTAGTGTACAGATCAGAACATGGTACTCATTTTCTAAGCACAATGCAAGCAGCAGTTTTTAGTTTTTGGCCAGCTGAAGAGTACCAATGTTAAATTTACATACCTGATGACATGGCTGGTGCTGAAGACATACCCTGAGTAGCAGCTGGACACTGACCACTAAAAAAGAAATCTGTTCCTTGTCCAAGAAGATCTCCAGTGGGCTCTTCCGAAATCTGTGACACATTACCCACAAACAGATTGTTCAACAAGTCTGCATTACTTGATGAAGGGTTTATTTCTGAGATAGGTTGTTTCTGTTCTGGTGAAATATCAGAGTCTAGTCCCAGTAAGTCTACATTCTCTTCAGGAAGAGATTTTTGTAATGGTGCAGATGGAGCTTCAAAAAGCAACTCTCCTTCTGGAGTAATAGAGTCTTTTTCATCAAGAATTACTGCACTTTCTTCACCTGGAAATGTAGAGAATTCCTCATCTGAAGGATCACTTTCCTCCCTGTTATCAGATAGTTGAACACGATCATTTTTAGATGAACTGTCCTCTATTCCACTTTCCAGACTTTCTCCTTCTTGAATAAAAAGAAATACCAGCTTTAGATTACCACAATTCTTCTGTCAACTAGGACAAGACAGACTCACATGGTGAGATCCTATGAAATCAATCCTTAATCAATCAGAGCTCACATAATAATTCATAAAAAAGAAGAACTGTTTTCTACCACCTCTTTGTACAGGGCAGGCAAAAGGGCAGCTCACTACCATACCTGCCACTCTGCAAGGGCAAGTATTGCAAGTCTTTTCAAAATGAGACTGACTTGGACATTCACATCAGGACATCATTCAGTAACTGCTGCTCCACGCAATGACAGCATTCAATGACAGCATAAGCAGTTACTGACATTTTTGCCAACAAAGCAAAACCCAGAAAGAGACTTACACATGCATTCTAAAGTTACATTTTCTCAGTCCATACATACTGATCTGGACCTCACTGGCTAGTCTACTTTGTTTCCTCTGTTTCTCAGCCAGACAAAGTGGGTCTGTGGGAACATGCAGACTTCTGCACACACCTTTAAGGTTAAAGTCTTTGCAGAAGAAGAAAAATTTAGCTCAGCATTTAAGTTACACACAATACTAAAAACCATTACTTGGTGTTTATCCAAATGAAGCAGAATTAACCTGTTAACCTGCAGAGCTGACTCTTTAAATAGCTATTTCTCATGGTCTGGTGAGAGTGACTGTTGCTACACAAGAAGCCTTAAGCACTCATTGGAAGATGTACAAGACAAACATACAGCAAATAGTATGTACCTTTCCAGTCCAGAGAATGAAAGAAGTTATTTGCATCAGTACTACTGCTGTGTGGGGATTCTGTATCAGTAGGTGCACTTTCTGAAGACTGCTCCAGCTGAGATGCTTCTGCTTCGTATTGGGCAGTTGAACCTGGTTGTCTAGGCAGCTCCGGTTTCCCTATAAAACAGACTAAGCCAGAAGCCTTACAAGAGAAACTTTTAGAACTCAATTCTGGTTATAGCAGCTGGCATTTGACTTGCAAAATGACTGCTATAGCAAGACAATTGTCTCAAAGTATCTGTTACTCTGCAAAGGCAAATTCCCACTCCCATCCACCTTTGAAATGAGCACTGTTAACTTTGTTTCAACTGAAAAAGCTGGTAAGACCCTATTTTCACCTATAACATTACATTTAATCAGACTTGTAGTGAAATACTCAAGCATTCTATTTACATTCATAGGAAAATGTAATAACATCTCACTTGTACCAACCATTCCCTAAAATATGCAAGAGCTATGAACAACATCTTCAGTGAGGAAGAGAACAAAAGAAAAGAGCAAATGCAGCTACAGAAAAAAAAACAAAGTGTAAAGCCAGAGAAGAACACGGAGTTGTTAACAAATACCTCAAGGGAGTTAAGTAACACACTGTGTGCTGCAATTAACTACTCCTTATATTTCTGATATTACTGAGATCAGATACTAAGACACTTCTGTGTAAGATGGAGTTGATCTGAGTTACCTACTGCTTACTGAGGTGCCTGCTATATCATCTCTCAAAAATGAGGTTTCCTCAAGGCAAATAAGATGACTCCCTAAATTAGTAAGTGTTCATCCACTATTTGAAAAGAATGGGATGAACGCTTGGGAGAAAGCTATTTGTTTAAACCTAAATACCAAACTGGTACAGCACTTTTTCACACTCCTTCCACATACACAGTTGTAGCTTACCCAGATGCTGAAAAAACAGCATCTCAAAACATACATGAAAGATCATTATTAATGAAGTAGTGCAAGTACTTTTTTAGGCAGGCAAGTTTTATAAAACCACTTCACAGCACTTGATTTTGTCCTATTCCCTTCCCACCAGTTTCAAGCAATATTTTCAATGGAATTTGAAACCCTTACATTTCATTTATCAAATGGGAAAGTGACCTAAAAAAATAGTAATTTCTACAGATCCTCATTATCAATGAAATACTTTAACTTCAATGAGCTGACAGTTGTGTTTACAGTAGGATTTTTAAAATCTATCCGTTAAATAGAAAATTACCTAAATCATAAAACAAACTAAACATATCCTGCTAAAAAAAATAAGACAGCAGCAACTACCTTGTTTCCAAAGAAATGTAATTTAAGGTGTACCATATTAAGAGCAGAGAGTAAGACCTTGTATAGTGTACTAAAAATCACCACAATAATCTCCATCGTGCTTTTTATTCTGGAAGCACAGAGAAGGTTTAAGAGCCTTAATGAAATTGTCAAAGCTAATTACTGATACTAGGAGAAGAAGAAAGATACTGAGCAGCATTAACTGGAATTAATGCAGTCATCTACAGATGAAACAGAAAGTATATAGTATTAAAAAATTAAATATCCGCTGGACTACATTACGTAAAGTTGAGAAATTGAGTTATATTACTTGACTATACCTAAGCACCTCGATAGAAACATTTGTAGTTAAGATCACTTGTGAGGAACAACTCAGATGATTTTAAGTGAAATGATAATGGTGCCAGTTTAGGCAAATACAGTTCTTTCAACACATTTTGCCTGCAAATCCTAGCTGTCTCAATTCCATTTGCTAAAATCCCTGCAAATAGTATATTCATAGCTTTAAAGCAAGCAAATGTAATGACAGTGGAGGTAAGACAAGGATAATTATAATCCATTACTGAAGGATAATTTATACTCCTTCATGCAGTGCAAATTTTTAAGTGATATGTACAAAAAAACTTTTAAGTGTCTTTCACACAAAGGAATGTCAGAAATGAAACAAAAGCCTCAAACATCAAGTACATGAGAGACCATTATGTTCTCAAGAACATGTTCTAGTTATTCAAGATATTCATTACCAAATTTTGATAAAATCTCTTGTTGTTCCTCTCGGGTAGAGAAAAGGATCTTGGGATTCAGTCCCTTTATATTCATGTTATCCCATGGTGGCTGTTGGCAGCTAGGTCTGTCTCTGGGCTCCACCTCTACTTCCAGATTGACTTGAAATAAATCAGGGTATTTTTCTTGTATGTCACAGGCATCCAGGTCATACCTGTAAAGGTGCATACAGGTAGGTTCTTGATACTGATGGCTAACTAGATTAAATTCACTGCAGTTCAAGACAAAACTTTAAAGCAGTTAGTATAAGGCTTACAACAGGCTGTATTTGTTTACTTTTTTCATACATTTGAAACAGGTGGTATTTTAGTATCAATTTTTTTTTTTTACCATGAACAAAACACTGTTTCCTTGAGACGAGAAAACAAAAGAATCTCATTGCTATCGAAGTCATCTACTGCCTACACTGATTCTATTTCCACCCCCTGCCATATGTTCGTTTGGCACATTTAACAGTTTCAAAGAAAACTTCTTCCAGTGTCCTACAAAAGGATGTGGACATACTTGGCAAATTTCACTGTGGTGGCATTTCGGGGCACAAAACCTGTGTGGAACTGAATCTGAAACATCTTCATTGAAGCCATCTGTTGAAAACAAGAAACACAGGGAAACGGAATAAATCCACAAGAACAGTATATAGTGTTATGCCTTTAATATAATAGAAAGTATTTTCAGTATTAAAAATTTTTAGAGTGTTTGTTTTGCTACAATTTCAGTTTAATTCCATCTATACTTTTTCTCAAGAGATTTAAAGGCAGCTTAAGACAGAACACAGATAAATCTGTTACTATCAGAAGCAAACGAAAAAGACCTTGAATCAGATACCTCTCATCACTAACCTCAAACAGACTATCAAAGTCTATTAAATATTTCAAGACCCTGTTCTAAAGGCATGACCGGCATGACCTTTATTACTTTTCTGAATAACATGCACTCAGAAAAACTCATTGTGCAATACATTGATCAAGTAATACAGATCATATATAAAGGAATCCATTCAGAAGAGTTTTAAATGTAGCACATTTCAAAGGGGACTTCATAAGATATGCAAAGAGTTCTTTTTCCTCTGCAACTTCAAGTCAACCATTCATCCCAGATGGAATTATACGGCTTTTCCAAACTGATTCATTATAACCATTCAACTTTCCCAACTCTTTCTTCTGCTAACAAAAGAAACTACTTTCCCATGCCTGATGAACATACATGGGAGTCCAGAAAATGCTACTATAGAAGATTCATCTAGCTCCTGGTCTTGCACAATACCAAATTACAGTGAACTGATAACTTTGCAATGTATTTTTTCTCTGGATTTAGCTACAACACACGTGGAATAGTATTGCCAGTCCTTACAAAGGAATTCACACAGGAATAGTCCAGTAAATACAATAAAATTGAATTATGAAAGCTTTCCTTATAAATAAACATTTACTGAACAGCATAACCAGAAGTCAAGTAACAGGCAAGCACTGCCAACAGGTTGAGGTGATCTTTCCCCTCTACCCAGCATTGGTGAGGCTGCACCTGAAGTCCTGTGTCCGGTCCTGAGCTTCTCAGTACAAGAGACATGGGCATAGGGGGGACAGAGCTTCTCTGACCCATCCATCCCTACCCTGAACTACACATGAAAACCTGAACACCCTATGAAATCAATTTTCTTAATCCCTTGCTATGCAATACATTTCCTAGAAGATAAACTAAACCCTCTCTCAAATTAACTGTGAACAAGTGGGAGACAATCACAATTTCCAGCTCTAGGCACTTAACAGCAATATTGAAATGTGTTAGTTTATCTCCTCAAGAGTTCTGCAGAGAGCTTCAGACAGCAATTTAGAGTACATAAAACTAAGGACATACTGATTATTGTTCCATCAAAGCTCCAAACCAGGACCACTACAAACGCTGTTGCTGTATAATGTGTTATAGCAGATAGATGAGAAAAATTCTAATCTTCTCCAATCAGTGAATAAATGCCAGAGAAACCACATAAAAAAAACCCCTCTATCATCATTGAAACTAAGATTGCATAAGGAGTATAAGCTAACGTCGGCTGAATTTTCCCCAGTTATCATAGAATCATAGAATGGTTTAGGCTGGAAGGGACCTTGCAGATCATCAAGTTCCAACCCCCCTGCAGGGACACCTCCCACTAGACCAGGTTGTCCAAGGCCACATCCAGCCTGGCCTTAAACACCTCCAGGGATGGGGCCTCAACAACCTCTCTGGCTAACCTGTTCCAGTGCCTTACTACCCTCCAAGTAAAAAACTTCTTCCTAATGTTTAATCTAAACCTGCCCTCTTCCAGTTTAAAGCCATTCCCCCTCGTCCTATCACTACATGCCCTAGTAAAAAGTCCTTCCCCTGCTCTCCTGTAGGCCCCCTTTAGGTGCTGGAAGGCCACAACAAGATCTCCCTGGAGCCTTCTCTTCTCCAGGCTGAACAGCCGCAACTCTTTCAGCCTCTCCTCATAGGAGAGGTGCTCCAGCCCTTGGACCATCCTCGTGGCTCTCCTCTCGACACGCTCCAGCAGGTCCATGTCCTTCTTATGTTGGGGACTCCAGAGCTGGATGCAGTACTCCAGGTGGGGTCTCACAAGAGTGGAGTAGAGCGTCAGAATCACCTCCCTTGACCTGCTGGCCACGCTTCTCTTGATGCAGCCCAGGATGCGGTTGGCCTTCTGGGCTGCGATCGCGCATTGCTGGCTCATGTTGAGCTTCTCGTGGATTAGCACACCCAGGTCCTTCTTCTCAGGGCTGCTCTCCAGCCATTCCTCGCTGAGCCTGTATTTGTGCTTGGGATTGCCCCGACCCGGATGCAGGACCTCGCACTTAGCCTTGTTGAACTGCATGAGGTTGGCGTGGGCCCACCTCTCCAGCCTGTCCAGGTCCCTCTGCATGGCATCCCTCCCCTCCAGCATGTCTACTTCACCAAACAACTTGGTATCATCGGCAAATTTGCTGAGGGTGCACTCTACCCTACTGTCCATGTCACCAACAAAGATGTCGAATAGTACCGACCCCTGAGGAACGCCACTCGTCACTGGTCTCCACTTGGACATCAAGTCGTTGACCACAACTCTTTGAGTGCGACCATCCAGCCAGTTCTTTATCCACCAAGTGGTCCATTTGTCGAATCCATGTCTCCTCAATTTAGAGACCAGGATATCATGTGGCATAGTGTCAAATGCTTTGCACAAGTCCAGGTAGATGACATCAGTTGCTCTTCCCTTGTCCACTGCCGCTGTAACCCCTTCGTAGAAGGCCACCAAATTTGTCAGGCATGACATGCCTTTGGTGAAGCCATGCGGGCTGTCACCAATCACCTCCTTATATCCTATGTGCCTTAGCAGAGTTTCCAGGAGGATCTGCTCCGTGATCTTGCCAGGCACAGAGGTGAGACTGACTGGCCTATAGTTCCCTGGGTCTTCCTTATTTCCCTTTTTTCAGTTCCCTTTTTCAGTTGTTTGACTTCTTCACTGATAACCTTGAACAATACACTAGTTATTTCTGTGCATTAGAGAAACATTTCACTAAGCTTTCAGTTTTAGGGTGATCTGGAAGACCTTGCCAATAGCACTATGGGAACATGATGAAAGTTTGGAACCGCTGCAACACAGCAAGATTTGCTACTCACCTTCCTACACACAAAGTAAATAAAACACAGGGAAAATCCTATTTCAGTAATAGTATGTATGTATGAATATGCTTTTTTGCCTCAAATACATGGAAACTATCTGAAGAACCTCTAGATCAATTTTCACAATGCTCCAAATTATCCTAAACTTCGCACTACCCCTTCCTATCTTCTACATGGATCTCCAAGTTTAATTTGGATTACTCATCTGGAGGGAAAAGAATTATGCTTTTAAAATTTGAAGACAGGCTTCATTAGCAAGTTTTTGTGATCTCGCAATACGTTTGCTTCCATGGTTGAATTAAAAAAGGAAACATGCATCCTCCCTGGAAGAACAAAGACCAGTAAGAAAAATCAGTTATAAAAACTCAACCTGCCTCTAGAAATAGGGCGCAAAACCACATTAATTTTTCTTCCCTGTTTTGTACAGCCAGTCCCTGGAATTCCACTTTTCTATTGAGTAGTATTTTCCCTTGAGTTGCTGTTTGTGTGTATGGAATTAAAAATTTTTGGCATGTTGTGCAGTGTAACAGGTAACAGTCACTGCCTCAAAAAACTGACTAGAGGCTTTCCATGCAAATACAGTAACTACCACTACTGAAGTAATATCCAGAAATGCTTACTAAAGCACCTACATGCAGAGTGCTAAGAATGGACATACTTACTGGGCATGAAAAGGCTGAATTCCCAAGTATATGAAAACCTCATCCATTTCTTTGAACAAACACTAGTGAATAAAACCATGTACTTACTGAGATTACAAATACAAGTATGATATAAAACTGCAACAAGTAAGAGTAAACTCTTCATGAAGACTGTTAAATTTATCATTACCTTGGCTTGTAGTCGGCCTCCTAGTGTTGACCTGGCATGATAGATCACAATGAGAACATCTCCCTGGACTGTTATGCCTAGAGGAATTACTGCTTTCCCATCTTCAATTTTAAATTCCCTGAAGAAAAAACATAAACATAGTTAATTTCATTTTAAAAAATTAATGCATTAGCTTATATTTAGTTTGGTTTTTCCAAGGCCTTTGATAGCAACCCACAAAAATCTATTTCAAGTTCTTACTATGGCGAAGGAATTCACTCTAAATGATTAAAGCTTAAAAGCTGCTCTAAAAATAACAGGATTAACAGTTGCCTACAGCAGAGCAACAGACATATTTAGACCCACAGTTCTCAAATCAAATATGGGAGAAGCATGACTTCAAGAAGCTGCTGGGAAATGCAAGAAACTGTACTATGAAGAAAGCTGTTCCAAAGAAAGGTGCAGAGAGAAACTGTAGCTGTACTGCTGTGATATGTTAGGATGCCCACTGAAGGACAGCGGTAGAGAAAAGGATAGGAAAATTATTATAACATCCCACAGATGTTTCTGTTCCTGCTCTGTTCAAATTCACTAAACTCCTTACAGATGCTGGATTTATATGAAAGCTAGAAGAACTTTGATATGCTGTCATTTTTCCTCTGTGACTACGCACACCTAGTACTGGTAATAACCATTTGCAATTCCTCTGCTGTATTACAACAGCAGACACCAGAGCTGTACAGGGGCTAATAAGCACTCCCCTTATAGCTGTGCCTGGGGAATTCTTACTGTTTTCCACGACTGAGACATGATGTTCAGTTCAGTATGTGTACACCAGGGATCAATCTTCTTAGTTTATACTACATGGAGTGAGAGGAAAGAGGGTCTTGCTCACCTCTGCTTCCCAGTGCCCAGTGTGCCATCCCACCATCAGTCCCACTTTCTGCAGGAACAGATCCAAGCTGCTATTATAACCGCATTGTCTCTTCCCCATGATTTACCTTTCAAGATCAGCTAAAGGGGACAGAGGAGCTATTCAACATGGTAAAGAAGCTTTCTGCTCAACTGGCACATGCAAAATCATGCTTTCTCCTCACAGTAAGGACTTCATATTTAAGTTAGTCTAGAAAAATGTAACACACTGTTTCAGAGCAAATCATAACCTGTACTTACTTCATTTTGTCATATTCCTGGGAGGTAGTGGTTACTCTCTCATCTCCCACATAAACTTCACAAAAAGGCCTGCAGCCATTACGCTGCTTACTGAAAAGAGGAACTGGAGTCATGATAATTGATCTGACAAGGATGGGCTTGCTGTGAGGAATAATGGGTTCTTCAGCCATCATGTCACACATGTATTCAATGTATCTGCCAAAACCAAAAGGATAAAACTCCTTTAGCCAGAGAACCAAGCTCTAAAAATCAGTGAACACATAAGTGAGTTAATTCTGTTCATATCCAGCCAGTAAGTAATGACAAATGGTAACAATAAAACACTGGGAACACTTAACAGCACTTCCAGCAACTTGATTTTCAAATCTGATAGAATTTCACAAAAGACAAATGAAACAGAAACACGGAGAAATATTTATGATCCCTAGCCAGCCCCTCAATTTAAGGACAGCAACAGTCTCTGTACAAAAGCCCACCAGCTGGATCACAACAGGAAAATATACTGCCCAGAAAACTGAACACAGCACTGCATATGAACACATCTGCACCTGTGTCCCACCTTCCAGACAACTCCAGACATTGCTTCAGGTCTGCAGCTTTACATATATTCTGTCGTAAAACAAACTAGCCAATCTTTCCAAAGACGAAACTAGGCCTCATCAAACTAGGAACTATTTATTTTATATCTTACACATAATGGATCCAAGTTGCACAGCAATTCTGAAGCTGGTAGGTAAAAGCTTCCTAAAGCCTTTAAATTTATCCTCATTAATACAAGTTACCTTGTAGAGGTCCTATTAAATATACTCAAAGTAAATCTGTCATTTATACTTAACTAATCCTTACTTCTCACCTTTCTAAATGCAACATTTTGTAAGAAACACCCTTACTACCAGTGTCACTTGCTACTGAGACTTCGTTGTTATAAGATCTATCAAATTATTAGTTTGAAACATTTGTCAAAGTACATGAAAGTCAGCTCTGCATACACTCCTTTAAAAGGCAGACAGCATTCTTACCTAAACGGAAAAGATTGACAGAAATAATTACTGGTCTTTCCACAGAACTTACATTGTTCTGACACAGTAAAAGCTATTCTAATAAACTAGTAAATATGGAATAAGTCTTACACTTGTGGAAGAGGATTTTATGCTTAAGAGAGCACTCAAAAGCCCTGCATATCCTTGTTTTCACTCCTAACATTTCTTCACTACAGGTCATACACTTCACTAACTTTCAGTAAGAACATCATAAGGAACTTAAAGGCTCAGAAAATTCAGAACTACTTTCTCTGCTCATGATGATACATCTATTTTTCCAAGTGTTCTGCTGTTCAAACACAGACACTATTGAAATAATTTTTCTTCCTAAAAAGCATCCTGTAAAAACAGTAGCACATTCACAATTGCATAACTAGTTACATCAACAGTACCCTACAGACCCATACCTTTTATGAGAAGGCCAAATGCCAGGAGGACAGCGTTTCATACTGAACATGTAAACTGCGGCTTCAGCAGTAGTGAAGAGACGACAGAAACACAGAAAAGAACAAACTACAACAGCAGACGCTGCTCTTCCATCCTACAAAAAAAAAAGTTAGTTATTAAACTTAGTGGAAAAAGCATTACAGAAGTTGCTGAAGAAAATGCTATCTCCTTATTTAATGTAATGAAATCCAAGGTCTAGTGTGATCATTAGATTTGAAGTTTGTATCCAAATTACATGTTTTCATTTGATTTTCACACAATACAAAAGAAACTGCATATTATCTGTCACCCCAAATGTGAATAAACACTCTAGCTTAACACTGTGTGAAATTTTCAATTGATATTTACTACCTTACTATCACTAATACCTGTTTTTAAGTTTGTTTCCTGGCTGCTACTTGAAACCCCAGGTCAGTGCTATTTTTGGCTGATAACCATGGACTTCTGCTACCAATGAAGTCCTAGGATTCAGAAGAACTAAGCCACACTAAACTCTTCAGTCTTTTGACTAAAATTGCCTGAGATGAATAGCTTGCCAGGTAACTAAGACAAGAAAATTATAACACTGAACCTCTTTCTGCAGGGACCATGCCTACATAGATTCCAGATTCCTCCCTACATTATAAAAGGCTGATGACTCAGAAGAGGTAATGGTTGACAGAACAGAACCTCTCACAGTTTTTTGCTAACAACACAGAAGAGATTTTTTCCCAGTCATTTCACATCTGGGTGTGGAAATGGGGAAGAAGGAAATATTTTTCCTCAGTTTTTTTTAGTAGGCATTTCCCTCAAAGCTAGGCATCTATTCTAACCACTACTTAGACCAACGAAAAGAAGGTCTGCAAGCACCATAAGAGACAGATCTTTAACAAGCAGTTCAGCAAATCAATATTATTACTGCTGGTGCAACTAGCAAGCCCAATGATTTCCAGAAGTCACGAAACTAGTCTATCACATGGGCTGGATGCTGTCTTTCCGTTGAATTTCACACAAACAGAACAAAATCACTGCCCCTACCACAAGACACCTGCGCTTAGGACAAAATTAATCAATACAATGGAAGAATGAAACAACATTGATCAGCATGGCAAACAGTGACTTATGTACACTTGCATTACAAAGCCACTTTGAAATTAAAGCACTGCACCAAAGGGGAAAAAATTGTACAAAGATGTCAGCAAGTAAGTCACAGCAAACCCTTTGTAACTGTGGCATAAAGCCGGAGGACAACTTAACACTTTAAAGATCACTTTACAACCAGAAATACAGCATTAAAAATAAAGAATCTCATTCATTAACAACCAAATTTGATGACAGAACCTTGTGCTTCAGAAAGAAGCCTGATTAAGTTGCAGAATGGGAGCAAAGAAACACTCTCATCCAGAGATGTGACAGTAAGAATTTCAAATTTTCCCTGCATGTTTTTACAAGGATTATGAATCTTGGCCACAAAAGTAAACAATCCTCAGGCATAAACAATCATTCAGGCAGCAATAAAAAACTACTGGAAAAAGCTAGATATTGAGCATTGTCCCAAAGTATCAAAAACCTAGAGGAGTTTTGTGTCTAAGCTATTTTGAAAAGAAATAATCTTCACTAAATAAATTAAACATAACTTTTCCTAGTATGCCTATAATTACCTTAGTTCATTTAAACACAGGTTAAATACAGCTATCTGAAGGAACAATTAATCACACTTAAAGAGCTGCAGTATACCTAGTTGTAAGTCTCTTTGCCATTAAGTTCCACCAAGATGATTTTGTACTCGCACCTTCTTAAAGCTGTGCAAGTTCTCGAGGGTGACCACCACTGCATGGTCAGTGCAGTGACTATATATAAATAACTACACAGAGCAAAGGGTCTGTGGAGTTACAGCTGCGGAGCAAATGTCTAGGAGTTACTCCAGCATGTGTGCTGCAGTGTTGTGATATCAACAGAACAGGATGCCAGTTAAAAACAGATCCTGGTCACTGCCAGTCTAGAAAGATTCAACTGCAGCTGAAGTGGGGATCTGACACTTAAACTTTGTTTTCAACTGCTTGTTCTCAATTGGATCACTCAAATCAGTGTAAAAAATTAAATATTCATTGCATTATTGCAAATCTTTACAGTAAAGATGAAAAGACTAGGAAGCCCTACCTGGTTCTAAATTCTGGCCACCTAGAGGCAGTTTCACCTTTGCAAGAAGCAACTTTCATGTTTTGCTATCCAAGAAAATGTATTAGTCTAAAACATTCTCTCTCTACCAGACAAAATATTCCTTTTAAGAATTCCTTTCAACCTAGATTTACTAGCTTTTAAACATACAGAAATTTCCAGCTAGATGAATCCAAGACAAATATTGCAGCTATCATTCATATGTAGTAGTTCTAGTGTATTCTTTTTGCGTCACATCTGACATGCAACCCCATATATACAAACTTACCTTACACCTAGGAAAAAGAATGAGTATACATACCTTAAAAGAAAACACTTCAAGGGAAAGATGTTACAAAAACTGGTGCTAATTCATCACTTCTGCTTCTATCATGTGATCCCTTCTGAGATAGTATAAGTATCACTTTAATACAGAATTAGATTCCTAGCCTCACAGCAGCCGTGAAAATACCATTGGTTTTCAGGACCTGGTATTAACTGATCTTTTCCTTGCAAAACTCTGCTTAAGGAAGTACACTTTGCTAGATTAATAAATAATTTTTTTAGACCTGATAGTGATATTCCATACAGACTACTACACTGTATCAAAGGACTGGTTTTGAATGTTTTCCAGAAGCATCATACGCATTTAACAACTCTCATGCTTCTCTCTTTACTACACAGGAAAATAAGAACGGCAAAATTTCACATGCAATTCCCTTAAACATAACAGTAACCTCATGTTTTTGAATCCTGAACATAGTAATTATTCTTTAAATTCATTTTTCCCCCCATGTTTGACATGAGGTGGCTCTTTATCAAGAGCTTTCTTGCTTTTTTGGGTTATATTAAAGTGAATGATACATTAGAGAACAGTGGAAGTTACATAGCGAGCTACTGCCAGCAAAAGCAACTTGCAACAAAAGTCTCATAGTCTGTTTCTGTAATCCTGCTCACAGTGGCTCACAGTGGACAATAGTGGGAAATACAGTACACATCCAGCTGTCACTCCAAAAATATGAACAAAAAATAGAGCAAACACTGAAATTGTAGAGGAGATTCTTTTTCCTAAAGGCTACTTTGCTTTAATCCCTCCTATATACTGCCTTCCACACTACATGGAAGTAAGCAAGGACTACATTACCCTAGTAATTTGCCTAAGGAGAAAATTTATGCAAATAATTTTCCTAAAGACATAGCAGGATGGAACTGCCCCCAGGCCTCACAATAAAGAAAACTAGTAGTATTCACAAACTGAGTGGCTACTGGCATCCCTATTCATAATTAAAAGCTGGATTGAGCAAAGCACTTCATATTTAAACCAGTTTCTTACAAGGCAGTGCACAATGCAAACATTTTTCTGGTCTTGTTTCAGCCATAAATGCATGTTCTTGCATATGCTATAAAGATTCTGAAGATTGGGTGCTCGTCTTGCTGGCCAGCCACATTCAGAAACCTGTAACAAGAGCAACAGCAAAGGTGACAAACAAGATTACATAGTCACATACATTTGTATAGCATATGTTGTGCATATAAGAGGCCACCTTCAGGTAGAAATTAAGCAAGATGCCCAGGAAAAATAGTCTTACAGTGTAAGCACCACTTTATAGGATGAAGCGCAATAGAACTCCGCTCCTGTCTATAGTCTGCTGCACTAGCAGTAACAACAACTGAGAACCCCCCATAATCCAGCAGGAAGCAGTCAGTGACCTGCTACGTCAACTGAATAGTCACAAGTCTATGGGGCCGGATAGGATCCCCCTGAGAGTGCTGAGGGAACTGGCAGAGGAGCTTGTCAAGCCACTCTCCATCATTTATCAGTGGTCCTGGTCAACAGGGGAGGTCCCAGATGACTGGAGGCTTGCCAATGTGACGCCCATCTACAAGAAGGGCCGTAAGGAGGAGGAGGAGGATCCAAGCAACTACAAGCCTGTCAGCCTGACCTCGGTGCCAGGAAAGGTTATGGAACAACTCATCCTGAATGCACTCACGTGGCAAGTGAAAGACAAGCAGGGGATCAGGCCCAGCCAACATGGATTCATGAAGGGCAGGTGCTGCCTGACCAACGCGATCTCCTTTTATGACCAGGTGACCCGCCTGGTGGATAAGGGAAAGGCTGTGGATGTTGTCTATTTGCACTTCAGGAAGGCCTTTGACACAGTCTCCCACAGCATTCTGCTGGAGAAGCTGGCAGCCCAGGGCATTGACAGGTGGACTCTTTGCTGGGTTAAAAACTGGCTGGGTGGCCGAGCCCAGAGAGTTGTGGTGAACGGTGTTAAATCCAGTTGGCGGCGTTCCTCAGGGCTCAGTTTTGTGACCAGTCTTGTTTAATATTTTTACTGATGATCTGGATGAGGGGATTGAGTGCACCCTCAGTAACTTTGCAGACGACACCAAATTAAGTGGGAGTGTTGATCTGCTTGAGGGGAGGAAGGCTCTGCAGAGAGATCTGGACAGGCTGGATCAATGGGCTGAGGCCAATGGGATGAGGTTAAACAAGGCCAAGTGCCGGGTCCTGCACTTTGGCCACAGCAACCCCAGGCAGCGCTGCAGGCTTGGGGAGGAGTGGCTGGAAAGCTGCCTGGCAGAAAAGGATCTGGGGGTCCTGGTAGACAGTCGGCTGAACATGAGCCAGCAGTGTGCCCAGGTGGCCAAGAAGGCCAATGGCATCTTGGCCTGTATCAAGAATAGCATGACCAGCAGGAGCAGGGAAGTGATTGTGCCCCTGTACTCAGCACTGGTGAGGCAGCAGCTTGAGCACTGTGTTCAGTTTTGGGCACCGCAGTATTGGAGAGACATTGAGGTGCTGGAGAGTGTCCAGAGAAGGGCAATGAAGCTGGTGAGGGGTCTGGAGAACAAGTCTTATGAGGAGCAGCTGAGAGAGTTGGGATTGTTTAGCCTGGAGAAGAGAAGGTTGAGGGGAGACCTTATCACTCTCTACAACTACCTGAAAGGAGGTTATAGCGAGGTGGGGGTCAATCTCTTCTCCCAAGTAACAAGCAACAGGACAAGAGGAGATGGCCTCAAGTTACCCCAAGGGAGGTTTAGGTTGGATATTAGGAAAAACTTCTTTATGGAAAGGGTTGTCAAACATTAGAACAGGCTGCCCAGGGAGGTGGTGGAATCGCCGTCCCTGGAGGTATTTAAGAGACAGGTAGACGTGGTGCTGAGGGACATGGTTTAGGGGTGGTTTTGGCATAGGTTTATGGTTGGACTCGATCTTGAAGGTCTCTTCCAACACAAGTGATTCTATGATTCTATGATCACGACAGTCTGAGGTCAGCTCTAATGTGGCCAGTGCTAGGCAACTCACAACACAGTAAGTCACCACTATTGAGCTACTTACAGGACAGCTGAGGTGAATTTAGGAGACACTGAAGTCCAGTATCTTAGCGCCTAACAAGCTGTCCTCACTACCTTGTTACTGAATTAGGCAAATGTCTTCATGTTAGTATTAGAGAAATGGGCAGAAAGGCTGATGGAGGATCAGCTAAGCTATACCAATAGCAAAAAGCAGTCAGCTAGGGCCGAGCCACACAGGAGTCAAATGGTATGTAGTGGGACAACAAGAAAGTCCAGTAAACAGGTTGTGCAAATTAGTCACCAAAGCAGTACTACCTTTGATAAAGGAAAACCTCTGAATGTAGGACAGATTGAAATTTTAGTAAGTTTTAATTATGTTAAGTATTCTCCATTTAAATCTGAAACATGTACGATACCTATATGCATTTTCAAAGATATCACTAGCCTAGGAAACACAGATATTAGTCAGTAACATTAGTCTTTAATCAGTCAAGTTTGGATTGAAAGCAAAGACAAGCAGAACACAGGTTACTCTCTGATCTTGTGTTTGGACTTTTTTGTCATCTTTTTGATTATGCAGCGTACTTTAATATATTTCACAATAAAAAGACAAAGGTATTATCAAGATACTGTGTCGAAAAACCTTTCAAAGAAATACACAAAAACTAAACACACCCTATTATGGAATCTTGAAGGCCGGTATGTTCTTGGAGAGAGATTGTACACAGCATAGTGACCAGGATGTTTAGAGTCCAGACATAACCTCACATCTTCTATGTTATTTTTGATGGCAGATTCTACACCTTCAGCTGGAAAGGACATCACTGAAGACAGAACAAACACCAGTTTAAGTATTCACTTTTTTCATATATTAAGAAAAATCAGAAATTATTCTTAAGACAGACATAACTATCATACCAGCAATTCTGGAAGTGATGTATGATATATCCAAGTCTCCCTTTGCATAACTGAAACAGAACACATTAGAATTAACACTGGGAAGTAAAACCATTCAAACTGTGAGTCTAAAACCCAGGTCTCTCCAGCTACACCCACAACCATGAGTAAGGTTTCATTTCTTCCATCTGAGGCTTGTTACCTCCCACTTTGAGGTTTTCAGAATAGAATTTCAGAACAAATGTTTTATTTGAACGGTTAACCATTTACATCAATTGCAACAGAAGTTTCTCTGGGGATTTTGTACAGATGCCTTCAATGTTTAACTCTTTCCTCTAACCCCTGCTCTTATTGAGAAACATTCATTGCAGGTATTGATTTAAAGGATTAATAAGGATGCATTAACATCTTTAATGGAGGACATCACAATGCTCAAAACAAAGACCATTTGTTGAAACATTACATTTTAAATGATGTAACTATGGCATGTTACTACCTGGCCCAGATGCCCATGCTGCCCAATTTCTGGATTCCTTTGAATAAAGGGTACCTCCATCTCCTTCCTCATTTAAATCATTCCTCCAAAAATTCCCTTCGAAAACTCCCATAGTGAGCAAAGCATTAATCTTTACTCATCACTTTCTCATATAGTTGTGCACAGTTTTAAAGAGCAGCCTTTTTGAAAAATAATTTTCCAGTGATTTTTTTAAATTTATTTTTATTTAGGTCCTTCATCTCTGATCTCCCACATTACGACAATAATTTACTATTTTAAGACCATTTTTTTGTTTCTAGGGTATCTGCCATGTAGCAGGACAAAAAAGCTTGAGAAAAAGCCTGAAGAGCCCCAGTGCAGGCCAAACCGCTTGAGTACAATCACATAGGTCTGCACTCCTGATTGCCAAAATAAGAACAAACCTCACCTATAGAATTTTAGACATCCATAACTTAAATCAGGAGCATATTATCTCCACAATATCAAAACGCCAACACAAGAGTATGACGCATGTTTAAGGAATGCAGACGCACTATCAAAGCAAAGCTTTTATATCACTACAAAGTTTCAAGATACTGCTTGAAAGAGCAGACCTAAGATACTGCACTCAAATTTTGAAACATCAGAAGAGAACATTATGCTTTGATTCCCGACTGCTTGCTAGTAAACATGAATGAGGCTGGAAGGATTGTAAAAGATTATTGAATTTACAAGGACTGGAGGAGGATAAGGCAAGAGCAACTGTTTTGAAAGCAAAGACATTAAACAGTATTTATTAGTGTCCTAACAATGATAACAACCCAAGTTCTCAGGAGAAACTGAAATGACTACAAGGAAGTTTGAGAGTTTCACTAAACAAATCACTAAAAAAACTCAGCTGTGAAAAATCTTGCACAAGGACATAGATAAAATGGCAAAGTAAACTATTTCAAAAGTATCTGCACCTTTGGAAGGACATAGCTTCATCAGGTGGCTCAAGTATAACACTGTTGCAGACAAACTAAGGCAGAAATTTACATTGAGCTAATCATAACTTCCTACTAAAATTAGTGATGACTACAGTCCTTCATATGATTAAGGAGTGTCAAATATTATTTGTTGCTTACATTCTTTAGCTTCAAGCAAGAAAACATGCAGACCATTGGAATGACAAACTTTTTTTAGCATGGATCTCACCATACATACATTGCTGAAAAAGTGCAGCTCAGTATGTCAACAACAGAGCACAGCCAACTCAAGATTGGTGTTTTGCAGGAAAAAGTCTGTATGCCTGTTAAAACTGAAAAGCCTTCAGAATGTTTCTGCTGTCTTAATTAAAATGTAGCTGCTAAACTGCAAAATCAACACAAGTCTCACAAAACATGACCTTGTCCTTGAATTACTGTTCCTTGAACTTTATTCTGAAGATTTCAGAGTAAGACTTGAACAAAAGGTACTCTGCTTTTAGTGGAGTGTCTCAATGTCAGACTGGTAACTGACATTGCTTTACATGGCACAAAGGTAATAATGCACATTCTTCACACTGGTAAGCATTCCTACGCATTTCAAGATATAACCCTGTAACTAAAAATAAAGTCTTTCCTTCCATGTTAACAGCAGAAATTTCATTTACATAGCAACATTGCTGGCAGGTGGTAAGACCAGAACATGCAAACAAATCAAGAGACTGCATGGAAGGTTTCTAGATTGTGACCCACAGGAAAAACTGTGCGCCTTTTAAGGTTCTAATTAAGGTAAATGGGAAAGTATGCTATGATACCAATATTTAGACATTTTTCTTATGATACCAGGCTGCTTCAAGGCTTTTTAGTGAGAAGCCTAGTGGGAAATGTACCAAATAAGATATGAGGTCCTCAAACCAGGACAGCGATGAGGAAAACGCACGACAAGGAAGAGACATTTTAGTTTGTCCAGAATGTCTGCTTCTCATGTTGGTTGAAGAGTTTTGGAAAGGCAGTCAAGTATGCAACAGTAGAACAGGTATTCTCACAACCCTGATGGTATCAGCTGTAGCCACAACACAAGTTTGTAAAGCCAGACAATGATCATGGCAGAAACAGGTATGTCTTACCGTGGATGCAAACAAAGAATTAACACTGCAGCTTGGTTAAAGCCTAAAAGTTTAAGAATGCACAAGTCCAGTGGTGGGACTCTCAGCAGAATAGTGAATGTTAAATGCTAAAGAATCTGAAAACATATGACCGTAATTAATACAAATAAGATGCAGAAGTAATGAGCTTTTCTGACTAATAAGTTCCAGAAGACATTCACTAAAATGTCTCTAACAGGACTCACATTCCCAATAGAGGCTCAGACACTACCACAAAGTACAGTCATACCAGATAAGATTTGAAGCAGTTTAGAGGATCCCACAACTGTTCCTTACGTTCCATGCAAATTCATAAATGATCCTGCCATGGGGGTCTGTGCAGGACTCAAGAGCCTCAAGTTCCATCTCAATCATACTTTCCCATTTTTTGTCAAAAAAGGGCTTCTAACTAAAGTGCCAAGACTGCAGTTCAGCCACAGAACACTAATTAGCAATTCAGAAGTAGCATAGTAACTCTAAGATTAAGATAGATGCAAGACTTATTTTGGGCAGTCACCATAGTCTAAACGCATAATTGTAGAGAAGAGCGTGTGAACTGAACATCCTCTTCAGACAGCAAGTACTCACTATCCTGTATTTCAGAAAGTACCAGTTGAGCTCTGCAGATGCAGTTGGATGTACAGTTACTGTTTTATTCCTTGCACACCACACTTACAGAACCAAAGGAAATTGCAAAAACACACCTGTTAGGTAAGAGAAATAAAAATAAGGTGCAGGCACAGCGTAAGCCATTCCATATTAAAAAGCCCATTTCAGACAGTCCTAATCCACCACTAGAAAAGGGGGAAATTGCAGAAGTTGAAATTCAAAAAAGTAATTAAACTTCCAGTGGCCTTTAAGGAAGAAACTGCAAGAAAAGGAAACTTCATCAAACATAACTGACTGATGGAGGCACAACCATCCAGAAAGTTGTGTGGAGACAAGAGCACAAGAAATTCAAGTGCAGGAGTGCTTCAGAACCATATAGGGTACAAATCAAAACATAGTATCAGCGTAAGATCTAGTACAGGAACACAGGCATGGGAAAGCAGGGCTTATAACTTTGTCAAAGGCAGAGAAAGTGTTATCTGTCAAAGGAAGAAGAGAAATTTCTCCACTGTGAGACTTAAATCTAAGCAAAACTGGCAGAATTTAAGACAAGGAATTAAGTACCTTTGAGTTTATAAATAGTAGAGCTGTCAAAGGCAAGGAATCTGCATAATATTTCCATGTTTTACCACACAGTAAATTTCATTTAACAATATACCACAAAAGGAACAGAAGTAGAACTGAAGAGGAAGGGAGAGGAAGATCGGTTCCACAGAAGGTAGCAGGTACAAGGAGATAAAGGACAGAGGCCTGCAAGACAGCACACGCCAAAGAAATGAAATGGAGCAGTCTCTTAAAAGTTGGAGCTCATCATGCTATCTCACACACAGAAGAGTGTGAGATAGCAGAACACAGTTCTGCTAAGCTGTTAATAAGTCACCACTTTTCATCATGCAACAGTTCATTCCCACTGCCTTCTCTTGAGTCAGTATGGGTTCCCTAGGGAGAAAATTTTGATGCCACTGTGTCTATCGCTTCTGTAGAAAGTTTAAGCACTAAACAAAGCTGCACAGCTTTTGTGACAGTTAAAAAAGAGACCTGGCCCTTCTAAGCCACACATAGTTTAAACAAACTAAGTATAAGAGCTAGCAACTAAAAATGCACTTGAATTGGCTACAGAGGTGCAAGACCTACAGATCTAACTTACCTGATCATTAAAAGCATTTTAGAGCAGCACTATGCATAAATTACACTCAGTGATAGAAAAACATGTTGCAAGCAGCAGACTTCAGAAGCCATAGTGCAGTATCCCAGTTTAAGGGCTACAAACCCTACAGTGAGAGCCAAGGTTCAGTATTCCTTAGAAGGATTTAGTTCAGTCATGGTATTCAGTAGTGACTTACCTGCTCTTCCTAGAATTAAGAAAAAACTTTTACTCTCCATAAAGTTTTAACGTGACTTAAGAATGTAGGAATCATAGAAACTGATAAATATTGACTATATAGAGGTACAAGAAACACATTTGGAATGGGACTGAAAATCTGATTAGAAAAAAATAATCACACACTAGGTATCTGAGAACATATACATCAAAACAGGAGTATTCTTCCATGTAATGCAATGCAAACAAGACACACAATACAGACCCTCTCACTTTGCCTTGAGGGCATAGAATTCCACCTGAAAACTAGACTGAACAGAAGAGCTCACACAGTATTTCCCTGCTGCTTTTCTTCTCACCTCCATGCCCTTTATTTCTATTTTTCAGCACTCCATCTCTTTTTCTTCCTCTTTTATTAATGGAGACCCTATCTATTAATTCAATTCATTAATTATGAACTGTGACAGTCCTATTCCATGTTTCTCTGCCCTGCTCCAGCCGCCACCTGCTGATCTCTGCCAAGCTTTCAGTATCTAAAATACAGCAGGGGAAATAATACTTATGGACAGGCTTTTGCCCCCAACATTCTCACTGCTAGTACATTATTGCTAAGGTAACTTTTGTATTAATATCACTCAAAATCTCAAGACTAGCTACCAGGTATTAGAACTCATACTTGCGAAAATATGCTGAATTTGATCATTTCTGGAGTAAGCTCCTGATCCTTCATTTAGAACTCTTACCAGCACAATTTTAATTTTTTTTTCTTTTTTTACTCACTTGGCCACAGACTGGATAACTTTAGAAGATGTATCCTTAATATTAGTGAAAAATCGCTCTGTTCCACCCCTCAGAATATCAAAGAACCCTCCATAAGTCTGGTCACATTCCGCAACGGTGAGGCCTAGAGTAGTCAAATAAAAATAATTGAACTTTAAGTCACATCCTACAATGGGCTCCATACTAAAGCAAGCTGCCTACAAAGCTGGAAGTGAATGCACATAAAGGCTATGCCTTGCTGTAAGGCTCACTGTTCTGAAGATCTCTTTAACGATGACCTATGCAAAAAGTAGTACTTCTTGAGGTCAGAGGATGCTAGGAAACTACATAATACATTGTTTAATTGACTGTTTGCATTTAAGAGAAAAAATTCTGAAGGCAAGGTAAAAAAATTCTGAAAGTAAAGCATTTAGTATTTTCCTGTACTGGCAATATGAAATGTTTTTTGGTTTTTTTTTTTTTTTTTTTTTTACTATCGGTCTCAAAGCGTAGCTTATCATTAGCAAATCTGCTTAAGAACCCCCAGTGGAGACATTTTAATGCAGGGCTTCAAAAGCAGTTGGCATAATCAAGTAACATGTTAAGCACAACATCCCTATTAATATGACTGTATACAACAAACAGTACTCATTCTTTCATAAAACAGATGGCCAGGCAACTTTGTAATTATAATACTATTAGGAAGCCAGATTCTTCCACATAAATTGATATACAGATAACATTACTGCAATAAAAATTACCCAATTGTAAAAGTTTCCCTGGAATATTAATATCCTTTCTCTCACTGGCAATTCAGCATAAGTAATATGAAGCAAGAAATATCGAGGTGGAAGGAAAATTTAATAGAGTATGAAATATTCCCTTGATATCTTCTACATTCATTGAAATTTCCCATATTCACTTGATGTATGATAAAATGGGTGCAGAAATTGCTTTTTAATAAGAAATCAGATGCAAATAAGATCCTATCAAGCTTCTCATTTTCTTCACTATATTAAGTGCAAGTATTTTCAACTAAATGAACTCTGGAATATCTGTTTTTACAGAATGGGTCAGGTTTTAATTGTGTCATTCTGGAGACGTGTTTTGGTTGACTCAATTTAGTACTGCTAGTCCATCTACTGTTTTTCCTCAGATGGAACCACAACTCCTCCTTCTCACCACTGATGCCCTATGGTGCAACCATATCCTGAAGTCCTCCCTGCAGAGTCCTCCCATAATAAGCCAGGCTCAAGGCAGTATCAGCTATGGTATTTCTGAAAATACTGACTGGACAGCCAATAAACTGGGTTTAGGCTGCTGCTTTTTCCCTTTGAGGCAGACATGAGTCTTTTGGAAGTGACAAAAGTAAACAGCTTCAGACTATGATTGCTCTGTCAGACTTCAAACTTTCACAGGAGGTCAAAAGCCTTTTCAGAGAAGGGGAGGGAGGAGAAAAGAGAGGTGGACTCCAGAGGTTTATGGAACTAATTCTTCCTCGTATGGACTTTTCACAGGCTAAAATAAATACCTGTCAGGTCAGTGACTCCTTAGCATTAATGAACTTCTGTGGTCCACAGTCAAAATCCCTGCAACTGCAGTACATTACTTTGACTGCCTCAACTGTCAGACACCGAGAAGCCCATGTTAGCATAAAGTTATATGAAAAGACACAGAATGGAGGCTATCTTTTTAAGCAGAACTTATCTGCTGTTAAGTAGTTGTTCTTCAAAAGACAACTGTTATGTTGTTACACCAAAGAGCCAATATTGTGCACAAACTCAGGATATGTACTCATTTCGGTAACTTCTGACACAAAGTAACAAAATTGCCATTAAAACACAGCACATTAAGTTTAGATTTAAACAACTCCTAAATTCTCCTCTTTACACAAGACACTTTCAAATACTGTTGCCTCATTGAATTGGAAAGTTTTGGGTTGAAAATAAGCAATTCATTTGTCATAACCTGAAGACTACTTTTGCTACAGCCCTTGTTTTAAAGAACTTTATTGTTTATAGTATTTGCCATTTTCATCACATTGTAGTTGAGTTTTTTCAACTCTCTCGCCTCTACAGGTCAATAATCCATTTTAGTTTCAATTATTTTACAATGGAAACAGAACTTTATCTCGCCAAGCAATGAACTTGAGAAATTCATTTGCATGTATCAACATATAACAAAGCCTCACAAAAAATAAAACAAGGTTAGAAACAGTGATATAAACATAAAATAGCTTGTACTTGTGCAAAATGTCTAAAACCCCCAAATGATCTTTTTTCCCACACAGAAGATATGCAAAAGGTTTTACACTAACATAATGTCTCTTTCTGCACTTACCTGCATTGTACATATTGTTCAGCTGTCCTGCAGGCTTAGAGTTCTGTGAAATGGAGGTCACAGATGTCCGAGGCTGAGCATTGTTTCCATAGCCTCCATTTTGTTCCAGCAGCTGAGGAGATTAATACTCATGATGAGTATTCTCTTGCCAATTTAGACAACTTGTTATGCTTTGTAACTTACTTTTACTTGGTGAGAATGAACTGAACTTCAGGAGAAAGCCAGGAAGTTAAGATACAGTAATTGATTCACTTGCACTACTGCACAAATTAAGCATCAAACAGAAGACACCTAAGGATGTTTCAAGTGAGTGTAGGCAAAGTCTTTGTATACTAGACTTTTCTGTGCAAGTTAAATGCAGCATGTCAAACAGAACACTTGCATATTAAAGAATGACCCAAGATCATGAGAAGTTTTTCAACAAGAAGTAAGGACAACTAGTTTCCTTTAATGTCATGCAAGCTCTGTGCTTTCAAAGGCCTATTTACAAAGATCCTACAAGTGACTCAGATCAATTAAACTGAATTTCAAAACAAGTTAGTGTGACATTTTCAAAAGACAAAGGAACCTGCTCTGACATCTGTTACTAAACTCACACTCACTAGAGAAGAGAGGATAGACAGGAGACATAATGAATAATACTCCTTATGGGACAACTTTACCTCTGTGATGGGGGATTTAGGATTCACATTCCTCGCTGCTGCAATCTCCTGCAGTTGATTCACAAGTTCAGTGATTGACAATCTCTCCTCTGGGTTTACCTTCAAAGTGGAGCCTAAAAAGGGGGATTCAGACAATGTAACAGAAACCCTTCACAGCTTTTCTCCCAGCAGAGATTAATAATTTCTTCAGTGCACTCCAGTGCAATAAGCAAACATGAGCAAAGTGGAGCAACTGCTAAATCCATACCCAAATATAATTGTCATAACAGGTATCCACCCATGAAAAAATACCATTCAGGGTTAAGAATAACTCAGATAATATACTTTAGGATCAGTTAATAAATAACATCAAGAGTAACTTTGTATCTAATACTGTTGGAGTTTGAGACATATTCCTGGCACTGTAATTAAAGTTTCCAGTAATCTATTTGAAATTTAAAGAAAATAGAATTTCTAAGGCAAACTCAAAGAAAACAAATCAAAACAGAGTTGCTTAGTTGATCCTAAGCCAGGCAGGCAACAGCAGTAAAACACCCCCAAAAGTTTCATTTAAATTATTCAAGTTCTTTGATAATAGACTAATAAAATAATAAACTGTTGCAGTTAACCTTTTTCACCATCACATATCAATAACATTTAAGTATCAATAATACAACACTGTCAATAATAAGATGTTTCCACAAAGACACCAAATTAAATAACATTAAACACTTACGAATGAGATCATGGAACACAGAATAGCGGGTGTCATTTTGTGGGATGATGTATTTTCCATTGACTATGCGAAGTTTTGCTCCATCTTCAAATGGATGTTGTCTAAAGCACAGCAAGTACAGGATACAGCCCAGAGCCTACACAGAGATAAAGGCAGAAATATTTCATAGAATCACAGAATCACTTAAGTTGGAAAAAACTCTTAAACTCTAATTGTTAACCTAGCACTGTCAAAACCACCACTAAACCATGTCCCTAAACACCATATCTACACATCTTTTAAATACCAGTGGAGAAATTTTTCCTAATAAAAAATTAGGGAATTAATTTCAAATTAATTTGAATTTAACCTCAAATTAAAGGAGGCCTCAACCTCCCCTAGCCAACTTGAGGTCACTTCCTCTCATCCTATCACTTGTTACTTGGGAGAACAGACCAACACCCACCACACTACAACCTCCTCTCAGGTAGTTGTAGAGAGTAATAAGGTCTCCCCTCAGCCTCCTTTCCTGCAGGCTAAACAGCCCCAGTTCCCTCAGCTACTTCTCACATGACTAGCGGCTCCAGGCCCTTCACCAGCTTTGTTGCTCTTCTTTGGACACATTCCAGCACCTCAGTGCCTTTCTGNAATGGATGTTGTCTAAAGCACAGCAAGTACAGGATACAGCCCAGAGCCTACACAGAGATAAAGGCAGAAATATTTCATAGAATCACAGAATCACTTAAGTTGGAAAAAACTCTTAAACTCTAATTGTTAACCTAGCACTGTCAAAACCACCACTAAACCATGTCCCTAAACACCATATCTACACATCTTTTAAATACCAGTGGAGAAATTTTTCCTAATAAAAAATTAGGGAATTAATTTCAAATTAATTTGAATTTAACCTCAAATTAAAGGAGGCCTCAACCTCCCCTAGCCAACTTGAGGTCACTTCCTCTCATCCTATCACTTGTTACTTGGGAGAACAGACCAACACCCACCACACTACAACCTCCTCTCAGGTAGTTGTAGAGAGTAATAAGGTCTCCCCTCAGCCTCCTTTCCTGCAGGCTAAACAGCCCCAGTTCCCTCAGCTACTTCTCACATGACTAGCGGCTCCAGGCCCTTCACCAGCTTTGTTGCTCTTCTTTGGACACATTCCAGCACCTCAGTGCCTTTCTGGTAGTAAGGGGCCCAAAACTGAACGCAGTATTCAAGGTGCAGCCCCACTAGGGCAAGTACAAAGGGACAATCACTTCCTTAGTCTTTCCGGTAATGCTATTTCTGATACAAGCCAGGATGCTATAGGCCTTCTTGGCCACCTGGGCACATTGCTGGCTCATATTCAGCCAGCCATCAACCAACACCCTTACATCCTTTTCCACCAGGCAGCTTTCCAGCCTCTCTTGCTCAAGTTTGTAGCATTGCATGGGGTTGATGTGACCAAAGTGCAGGACACAGCACTTGTCCTGTTGAACCTCATACAATCGGCCTTGGCCCATCAATCCAGCTTGTCCAGATCCCTCTGCATATCCTTGCTACCCTCAAGCAGATCAACGCTTCTGCCCAACTTGGTGTCATCTGCAGACTTTCTGAGGGTGCACTCAATCCCCTCATCTAGGCCATTGATAAAGACATTAAACAGAACCAATCCCAATACTGAGCCCTGGGGAACACTACTTGTGACTGGCTGCCAACTGGATTTAACTCTATACACAACACTTTGGGCCCAGCCATCCAGACAGTATTTTACCCAGTAAACAGTACACAGATATCATGGTAGTATCACAGCACACAAAACATTGGTAGTGGCAGTTGGTGACACCACCAGTCCAGGCTGGCAGATGAGCAGCCAGGCAGGCAAGGGCAAGGAGGGGAGGGCACAGAGGCAAGGGCTGCCCATGGTGATGAAAAGTGGCTGCTTTCTACTGCAGCTGGACATCTGAACAGCGAAACAAGCAGACCACCATATACTCCTGTCCTCTTCCTCCTCTGTCACTGAGCTGGAGAGTTGCCAACAGCCTACAGGACAGATAAAGTAACACTAACCCCTACCCCTTGGTGGTTTTACAGGGAGCTAGAATCTCCCCAAAGGCATGGGCAAAGGGAGCTCTATGCCTTTTTTCACTGGGCACCCCAGGACTGAGCTCCTGGCATAAGCCCTAGTGATGTAGTGGCCATGTCAGTGGGCAGAATGCTGATGGTGGCCAGCATTTTTGGCTCAGGATGGGTGTCTCCTGACCATCAGGGAGGCATGGAATGTATAGCCCTAGTGTGAGTCTGGGAGAGCCACAGGCAGGGAGGCAGAGGCTGCCCATGACACCAGAGGATGGCTGCTTCCATTGGTGGTTCTCCTGTCTTTGACAGCTGCAGCCCCAGACAGAGACATGAGCAGATCACAGCACACATGTCCTGTTCCTCTTCCACCACTGAAAGGAGTGTTGCAACTTTATACAAGGATATTGACCCAAGATAAACATACACCTTACCCTGTAACCTCTACACCTTATTTCATATCCTGTGATATAGTATCATGGTCCTACAAGAGGCTGGGAAGTCCCCCCAAGCTGTGGACAAAAGGAGCTCTGCAGCACCCACCTTCTTTGTGTGAAGCTTATCACAGAATGAAACAAGTTCGTAAAAACAAACCTTCTAATTCATGAACCCACTGTCTGGTTCTTCTTGTTTGTGCTGTCTTTAATTCAGGGAAGGATACTTAAAGCAGAATTTTAGACTGTGAAATTGGTTAAGCTTCCTAATACTGCTTGTAAAGCACATTTTGTAATCATCAACTGCTGACTCATGCAACTCTCCATACATTCCCAGTGCTTTAGAGATCATCTTCACACTCCTTTAGAAATAACTGGCACCTTGACATTTCTCTGAGGACAAAATACTTAGTGAAACATTCATTTGTTTGGCATGTCAGTTGGAGTCAGTCCTATTTACTGCTACTAAATTGGACTGTGGGGTTTTTTTCCCCTTTCATGGAAGTTCTCAGTTTCAGAGATTCTCCTACCTGTCTTGTAAAAAAAAAAAACACAACAAATCCAGTTTATTAGTTTCACAGTATACAAAAATGAGTGCTTTTACAACACTGAACATGTTCAAGAACAGGATTTTTCTTACAAAAAGGCTCAAAAGTTTTATTTTATATCCTCATCCTTTGCTTCAAGGAGACTAATTTTATTTGTGAGGACAGAATTTGGTCTTTTGTATTTCTAACTCAGATACATTCTGCTATACAATGTACAAGCCAGGTAAGCATTTAAGTGTTAATCAATTTGTTTAAATGACACTAGGGGGACATAACATCACCTCTAAAATGCTTGTTTTGATAAAGATTTGAAGAAAATGAGCTTCAAATGACAGTCCCTTTCTTTCCTACAATCAGAAGGCTACTCAGTTCTTACAACAAATAAAATTTAAGATAAATTTTCAGACAGGTTCATTCAAACCCCAAAAATAATTAAAAAAAAAAAAGCCTGGGCTACCACATCCTGGGAACTTTCAAGTTCCTTCATGTACCCATACTAAAGACCTGTGCAACCTGACAAGGGAACAACCACCAAAGCCAGAAGCCAGTTTTGAATTCTAATCTATGAATAGTCCAGGTGTTATGTATTAGTTAGGATAATTTCATCTATTACTTAATTAAATATAAGTTGGTATACGTATTTTCATATAAGTTAACATATGAAATACACTGACAGAGTTATACTATTGTAATAGAACCATGTTTCAGCTGTCCTATAGAAGTTCAATAATAAAGCATTCAATACCTGCAAGAAAACGTTTGCACAACAGACTACAAAATTCTCCCTAAAAGTTTCCTCTGAACCCTAGCTCAGTTGCCTGAGCATATGGGCTTTTATAGCCCCCACAAATAAAACAAGCTAATGAAGACATTATCTAAGAAATCTGCTCACTGTCTCCAGTCCTCTGCATGCACCATCTTCAACTGTCCTTGGTTGTCAATTTATCACAGAACAGTTTCAGAGATTTGAATGTTATTAGAGTCTCATAGGTTTGAGATTTAGTTACTCAAAACAGTTACCAAGTCTCTCAATCCAGGGCCAGAAGTAAACTGGCTATATTAAGTCTGTAAAATTGCATAGCAAGTACATTTTTGACAGTCTGTTGATAAAAAGCTCTCCATAAGATATACACTGAAGTGTCATAGTCCACATTAATTAGTACAGCAGGGGAGTACAAGAAATACCATCTACTATGCCACAGAATTGTCTGTTTACAAAGAAATAAGGTAGATCATAATTTAGTTGGAAGAATGAAATCATTCCCTGGGGAGTCTGAGACACCATGCACATCAGAAGACAGCATCCACAGCCAGACAGAGGAGAAAAGCACAAAGGCAATCAGCTGAATGCACAGAAACGATGAGAGCACTTAGATTTGATCTCTGCTTTAATCGCTACAGAATGTTTATAATTCCCTCTGCTTTATCTGTAACTTGACAGTTGAACAGTAATACATTTTGAATATTTTAAACACCAATTGCAATTCAATTTTGCTAAATGGCAATTCCAGTGGCAGTAAGGCAATTCTTCAAAGCCAACACCATCCACACAGCCTCAGCATCAATACAGAACAGCCCATTTCCCCATTGCCCCAAAGCTGCAGACAGTCCCTATGCAGAAGTTGTCTGGGTCAGTCTAAATGCCAACATACCAGCAGGTAAAAAAGCAGCATAACAAAGTGACCAAAAATAACTAGGAATAACCTTTTAATCTGCTTCTGGGCCTTTACCAGCAACTAATTTAATCCTTCCTTAGGGGACAAGGCAACAGTGGGTTTTTTGGAAGCTTACAGTAGTGGTTGGCAGGGGGAGGCAGGGGGGTGATTGTTTGAAACAGATCACAATACTGTTAATTTTTCTACTGACCAGCTTCAGGCAATAAACAGCACACTGAAAAGGATGAAAAGTTCTACAGTACAGCTGCAGGATGACACACAGCTATTACACCAAAGTACTTTCTGAATAGACTTAAATTACATGAAACCTAAAGGGATCATTCAGCTCACATAGTTAAAACCTTCAAGATGTCTTACACTGACTAGAAGATTTTTTTACCAGTTATTCATCAGGAGAACCCAGTTTTTCAGAAATTTCTAAAAGTGGGAGTGTATGACAGGCCTTCCAACCCAAAAGATAATTTCAATGGAGATAAATCTTTTGCCAAGGTAAAGCCTGTCATTTCAGCAGAATTCAGTTGCATTTCAGTTCAGAAAATCATATTAATTTGGAAAAAATGGAACTAAAAGTATTTGGATTTGGTGTTTATTTTCTGAAGATCTCTAGACTTCAGTAGAACATGTACAGAAAGCAGTTGTTCAAGCTTAAGAACCTCTGATTTTACAATCATATCTAATCACCTCCCCATTGTGGAGTCTATGCAGTTGACAATTAATGCTTCATCTATGCTGCTGTTCTAAGGAGGACATTTCTATCTCCTTTATGCTTTCTTTTATGCTCACACATTGACAAGCACACAGACAACAACCATGAGCCTCAACACACCCTACTTGCTTTCTTCAGAAAACTATTTGGTTTATCCTAACCACAAACTACAAGATCAGTTATGCTTCCTGAGACAGCACCATATTCTATTGCCAAATAATTTTCCATGCTTTCATTGAACAGAGAGCGAAGGAAAAAACATAGAACATGTTTCAACAAAGGCATGTTGAAAGATCTTCCAAAGACCAGCAGAAGGCAACTATTATGTTAATACTAACAGATACAGAGTTATTCTAAACAAAAAGTAAATTGCAACTGCCCTTTTGAGTAAGACTTTTGTTAAGTGCCTTTCTAGCTTTGTGTTTATCTGGACACAATCTTGGCTCAGACTGCCAGTCTTTAATGCATGTGCAGTGACCAAATAATCAGAATAAATGTAATTTTTTTTGGTGTTCCTTCACATGCCAGAAGAAAATCACCACCAGGTGTAGATGCTGAATAACAGTTTCTGCAATATCTTGTAACTAATTTAACAAATAGAATGAAGTTATGAGATTCCAAATAAAAACTTTTAAAGTAGAAGTATTACATTTTCTCAATTTGTCTTTTGACACACTGACAATACAGCAAACAGCTTGACACCTGCTTCTGTAAAAAACTAAGTCCTTCAGCATAAAGTCCCTGGGGTCAGGACTGTTACAGTACTACACAACTAAAAAAGGTACAACTGAGGATTTAATATTTACCTTTAACTCAGGCTACAGATTTTTTTACTGAATGTTAACAGTTTATCACTCTTTCTACACAAAGCATGAGTGATGTCATTCCTTGCTATCTGTCAGTATTTTACATAGATGCAATACCTAGGCATAACCATTCTGAACTCAGCTGTCCCAGGCTTACATGCACAGCAGAGCATGAAAGGGAAAAATTTGAACCTAAGGACTGTAAAGTATTCTGGATCTATGGTGGCAAGCTCCAAGTAGGCAATAATTCTACTGAATGTCAAAGAAGTTCAGCATTGCCTCTCACAGTGGAAGTCAAGCTACATCTGGGAGCAAACCACAAACACTACATCTCCTTCATTTAATATTTAGATACACGGTTCATACTATTTGTTTATTTTGACATAAGACCGTCTACCCTGTGTTTATTTTGGTGCTTTTATTTAATCAACAAATTAACATGACGGCAAAATCAGTTTCACTATGACATAAGCAGCTATGATACGGCAATAGAAAAATTTCTTACCCAAATGTCCTGTTTTTCACCAATTGGAAAATTTGAATACAAGTCTATCATTTCTGGTGTCCTGTACATTGGCGTTGTATTCCTTGTGATCTGCAGAAGACAGAATTTCCTGAAACAGCAACTTGAATAAGCTCTAACAGCATTCAAACAAAGAAAAAGCTCTCCATGTAGAAAGGATAGCATTCTCACTTTGCAGATTAATTTCAGAAACACTTGTCAAGGCAGAAGCCACCAAGTGAATCCTACAATAGTCACAACAGCTTTGATATAAGGCCAGATAAAGATGGTAGTAGTCAAATAAGACTGTGATATTCAGAAGTTCTTCAAAACAGCAAAGCACATAAAGTAAAATGACCGTTCTACACAAGGCAAAAAGGGATATGGATACAAATATAGAAAATCAACAATAAGTCAAGTGAATTCATTCTTCAGTGTGTATTTCTCACTTCCTCATCACACTTTAATGACAGTGCAGACACATCCAGAGGGTTAAGCTATGTTCACAAGGATCCCTGAGGAGACCTTTTCTACCATCTTTTTGCAGACTACACAAGACAGTGGTACATCATCATCTTGTCTCCTTCAGAAACTGATGGATTGCTCTCCAAGGGTGCTGGACTCCAAAATGGAGAGAGTGGTATCAGAAGTTGCACACACGAATTTTATATGTCACTGCATACTCAAAAGTCTGCGTCCAGTTGATGTATTACATTAGATTTACCAGCATTACTGACATTAGGTTTACTAGCTTTACTCTCAACCGAAAACAAAAGCACTTTGCAAAAAACACACTGCGTGCTTGACAGTGTCACTGCAGTCCTACAGGCACTGCAATACTGCCTATTCAAATTCTGCTGAGTAGACTTGCCACTTCTTTATTTATCATTCAACTGCGAAAAAAAAGATGAGAAGGTGGGAATTACTTTGGCATAACCAATTTTTTACATCCTGTTAAGAGTGCAATTAGAAGAAGCTCTAGTAATCACTTCTATTTTCACACCAGATTGCAGAATGGACACTGCTCAAGTTGAAGCAGTGTTTGCATATATATGCAGCTACAAAACACAAGCTATAACTGCAGAGAGTGTTTGAACTGTGGCAACACAAATACAAAACCAAAGCTTTATGAACAACACTATAACTGAAACAATCTTCAGTCTTCTTAGAATTCTCATAAATCAGTATCAGACTAATGGTAACAGTTAAATGAATCCACTGTTGATTAACCACACTAAAATAGTCTCACCTCTTCTTCAACCAGTGCTCTCTTCTGTGCAGACCAGTTGTAGTCAGGATAGTAAGCTACAGTTGTAGCACTACCAAAGTCACAAAGTTTAACCGTCCCTTGGTTACTAATAAGCAAGTTTTCCACCTTCAAAAAGAGGTAGAAAAATTAAAGATGCCTTTTTCCATACACTAACACACATACTTTCAAACATCAACTCACTTGTGCATATATATAAAAATACTCACTTTAGCCCAGAATGTTGTTTAGAAGAGCACAAAGATTTCAGATGGTACTATCTATGCATTCAGTAGCAATACAGCAGATTTTTAAAACGCAGCACTAAAACCACTATGAGCAGGAAACATTAAAGACAGCAGGAAATAAACCCCAGGGGAAAAAAAATAATTTTATTACTGCCTAAGAGGCAGCCAGTTTTTCAGCGGACCATGTGCAGAAGCAGTATCTTGGAATCTGAATGTTTTCATGCATAAACTGAACACTATTAGTTTAATTGCAATGGAGTGAAAGTTAGGACTGCTGTAGACGCAAAATAGGAAGGTACTAGTAGAGAAGCAGGCTGCTGGGGGACACCCAGAAACAGGCAGCTATGACCCTGTGCTGAGACAGAAACCAGCTATTTGAGGATTATGTGTGGCCTGAATAGTTTGTCATCCCTCCCTTTTCCTACTCCGCAAAATCCAACCTTCCTGGATTGCTAAGTGAAATGGGGAAGAAATTTAAGGGGAGGCTAAAACTAGGTATTGGGCAGAAATATTGTGGTGTCATAACCACAAAAGGGCTGAAAAAGAAAATTTTTATCTCTATATGAAGTCAGGAAAAGGTGTACAAGTTGAGGCATATTAGTAACATTACAACACCAGACTCCAGGTAACTATGTTTATCTTCCCTTTCCTTTTGAAACTGCATCATCTCTGGACTTCCTTCTGTAAAACCTCCATTTTCAGCTAGCCTCCCTTACATATGCCCCTTCCAACTTCTTCAACCAAAAAATTAATTTTGACTACCCTGCATGAAGACATAAGCTCTGTTAATGATGTGGTTAGAAAAATCGATCTCAATGAGCAATCTGAATTCCCTTCTATTGGCTAACCCTTGCTTATCCCCATGTACAATAAGAAGTGTGGGCATTCAACATCAAATTAAGTTTATACAATAAAAATGATCACAGAGATCAAGTTTCTGTACACATACATTCTGGTTTTTGTGCTTTAGTAAAGGTTGTTAATAATGTAAAACATTCCAGCTGATTATTCAGATATTAACAGGCTCTATGACCTGTGTTATGCAGAAGAGTTCTGCGCTGCATGGCAAATCCTGAAAAGATCAAATTCAGACAATTACAGTATCAGAGAGGCACTCATATTTTACAAGTTGCTCTCTAACTAGCTTTGAGTTTTTACAACTCGGTAACTAGGTGGGTTCCTACAGTGCTGTACACACACATTGTAAGTGCAAACTTCATCCAAAACAGTTCAGGAACAAAGAATGCACTACGCTGACAAGCAAGAGAAGGAAACCACAGAAGGACAGAAACAGCGACCCTACAAAGGTGAACTTGTTTTTAAGATGCACTATAGAACTTCATGAATCCTTTTAGTTTTAGTCAAAATGAGAAAAACCTGTTAGAACTCCACCCTACTACACCTCTCCCCAAAACCTACACTAGCATCTCAGGTCTCATTTAAGGTTGCCTCAAAACTTTGTCCCACAGTTTTTTTACACTGCTGACATAAGTTCAGCATTCTAAAAAGGGTAGCACAGTTAAATGATCCCTATCTGGACTCCTGATTGTAGTAAGGTCTCTGCTTGTTGCAGCACAACTATCATTTAATCTTGTCTTGCAGCACTTGTAACATGAAACCAAATTCCTGCCTTTTTCCAGATTTTCTCTCTGCCAGGAACTTACGTTACTTGACAAGAAAAAAAACAGACCTTGAATTATAGCATTAGCTCAACATCTATGGAGCTATGTAAGGAATTGTATATTTATTTGTAAATAAGTTTTTACCCCTTTTTTTAGAGAAGATATGCACCTTTTCTATAAGCTTTTCTAGGGGTTGGTGTATAGAAGTTCCGGTGAAGAATAAAGGATTTTATTCCAGAAAGCAACACCAACAAAGTTCTGTTCCAGCTTGGTTACGATTTCTTTGACATGACCTAGAAGGTTGCTCAATGGCACTGAAAAAAAAAAGTGTTTCAACTGTTTTTATATTAAGGGGCTACACTAGTGCCTAACATGAAATCTTTCAACAACAGTGCTGAAAAAAAACTTAGCTCACATTTACTTTTAAAAACTGGTTTCATTTTCCTTTCCCAAAGTAAATTGAGTACATGCTTACTTGAGGAACAAATTTTCCTTTTTTTATATTCAGCTGACAACACATCAAGCAGGAAACAGACATTTGTATAAAAATCAGATATTGTTTCAGGAATAAGAATCTTCTTTCTCTTATTTTGTTTACATTTACAAAGACCACATCCTTCCACTAGGTTCAAATGCATTTGTAGTAGAGCAGAATCTCACTGATGATTAGGACTCTTTCATCTAAGGTATAGCGTACATGTCAAGGTGAACCCCCAACTTCCAAATACAAAATTCAAACACAAATTAAGTCCTTTCAAATCTCCAAAGTTTCTAAGGGACAACACTTTCTACAGCATAAACTTATAGCATCTTGGCAAAGGCTAACAGCATGAAAAATCTATGACAAATTATCCCCACCAAATTTTAAAATTCAAGTTAAAAACAAGCCATAAAATGCAATGTCAGTTGATAATTCTATAACTTGTCAAAGGCTAAGTAATCTTTCACAAATAATCCAACATTACCGTCTCCTCTCCTTCAAAGCTTTACCTCTTCTATTTAGAAAAGCTGCTCACCCCAAAACTGCAACTCAGAAGTCATAACTGGTTATTTTATCAAAAGCAAACTACTTAAAGACTAGCTTAATCAACAAACCATGATAACACTACTTTTTTGTCAGCTTGTTCAGATAGAGTACAAGCACTACTAACCATAAGCACAAGGAAAAGATGTTTAGAGATGCAAATATTGCAGTGATGATCTTCACCGATATCCAGCAGTCTTGGCAAGGCAATACATGTAAGCATTATGGTCAACAGTGTCCACTGTATTTGATCAATAATCTCAACACTGATTCAGCCTGACAGGCTCCCTTGCTGTTCAAAAATTCATCTCTTTTTTAAACATTGCAACACACCTTTAGATCCCTATGGATAATAGGAGGCTTCTGTTTATGCATATGTTGCACTGCTCTGCAGGTCTGATAAAAGATCTTCAAAACTGTGTCACAGGAGATAGGTCCTTTGGATTCTACTTTCTTTAAGAATTCCACCAGCTGTCCTGCAGGAAATCAGAGGAATTCACATAAGTACACACAGAACACCACAAATTCTGAAAGCTTGGCATGAATAGACAAAGGCTTTCCTCATCAAGGAAAATTTACAGTCCTGAGTTCTAATATCAGACAGATATTCTGAAAATGGCAAATCCACACTGACCGCAGTGCCAAAGGAAATGGTGCTCTAAGGAACTATCCCTCCTCATCCTTCCTCTGGCTAGTCTCAAACACAAAGAACTTAACGATTATCCCAAATTTACAATGAGGTTCAACTGTAGTCTCAAAGAACATAATCCTTATCCTGCAAGAGATGAGGTTGAACTCTTGCTCCACTAAACTATGCTATCTTTAAGAGGCTTTCAAAGCTTCTAAGCTCTGAAACAACATCTGCAAAACAGCTGTCAGAAGCAATGTGCATTGCTGGGAAAAGAAATAAAATTTACCTTTACAAAGCTCTGTAAGCAGAAGAAACTCTCCCTGTCCCGTGTCCGATTCTTCTTTTCCAATAGATGCAGCAGAGCAGAACTGGACAATGTTGGGATGACCTGAAAGTTTTTTCTGGAGGTAACATGTTCAAGTAAGACAACTGCCAAGTTTATTTATATTACTGTATACAGCGGTACACAGACATCTCACTTGAAATGTTAGCTTAAAACCATAGAAAGGATTAAAGCTACAATTAAAATACTAAGCAGAACAAAGAAATCCATGCCTCAGCTGGAAAAAACAGACTTCAAGGGATGCCACTGACAGTAATGTAATAAAAAGCCAAAATAAAACATTTAGAAATATCCTTCTGACTAAGGCTCTGAGGAAACTAGACTTCGTAACAGACCCAGTTACTTTTTTTCTTTTGAAAATTACTACAAAGCACGAGTACCAGAGAGACCTTTTAATTATCAGCTGCCTCTCTAGCTAGCTGATTAAGAGAGGGCTATTGTATTAACACCTGCTTTTCCAAAGCAAGTATTAAGCACATTATGTTGCGATTTTAAGTAATTAAAATAAAGTTCAAAAGAAATAAAAGCTCTAAAAGACCAAGGAATTTATACTCCCATCATTAGTAACAATTCTTCACACTACAACCTTTGCCCTGTTTCACTTCCAATTCGAAAATTGAAGGCATCATTTCTGAACTATGAAAAGGGGAGTAAAATGTAAGTGATTTCAGTTCCTGCCAGTGGAAGTTACACTGTATTATGCCGGTTTGCATTGTCCCTAACCTGCATCACCTTGGTCATATACTAAGAGTCACATCTATGAGACAAACACACACTATTTATAAGATACATTCACCAAGTCTGAAAAGAAAAAAGCAAAGACATCATAAGTACAACAAAGCTATAAAAAAAGGGGCAAGTTGGATCCACCAAATGAGAAAAACTCGAAGTATTATCTTTATCTCATGCTTCTCTCTACAACCTCAGAGGTGCAGGAATTAATTTAATTTCACAGTTAACAACAGTTAACTCTCATTCATGTGATATACACTTTAATGAGCCTTAGCTGTGAAAAAAATATCCAAAGAACATTCAGTTCTTTACTCCTGGCAATATACAGTCAGAGTAGCTAGAAAACGTACAGTGCTATGGTAGTCCGTTTTTACAAATGTACATCTAGTGAATGGTGTTTAGTGTAAGATTTTGCCAAACATTTCAGTAATCATAAAAGGAAATATTTGAATGGCTTAAATTAAGATCAGTGGTTTTGCATGGTAACTCAAAATGAAGCTGAATACTCAGAGTAGAAAAAACCCAAGAGCATACCTCAGCTACTCACTGAGTCTTGAAACAAACTGAGGGTGTTAGAGCAGATGCTGGGGAGCAAATATTGAGTTCACTAAAGGACTGAAAACTCTTGAGATTACATTATACCCTACCATCTAACAACAACGAAGATGAAAAGGACAGCAACAACATTGAGAAACACCTCCTTGTATCTGATGCATAGATTCTACTGAAATTCCTTCCTTAACATTAAGTACTACTTTTTAAAGCCAGCTGCATCTGAGGCAGAAGTTAAGAAACACTGAGAGTAAAAGCAAAGTTTTCTATAGACAAAAAGGCAATAAATCCAGTGTATGTGAGGGTAGCCTACTTAAGACCTAAGTATCATCTGGATAGACAAAAGGTGCCTTGGCCACGGTCACAGGACTGCAAGAAGGCCCAAATAAGTATTTCGCTTCTAGCTAGACAAAGTACGCAGTCTACACGAGCTACAAAGTTATCTACACCCATTAAATTCCTGCAATTTTTGAAGAACTGAACTTGCTGCATGCTGGTGCCAGATTCATGACAAACCAGGAACTTCCTCAGAATATCAGTGCTCTTAAGCAGCATATGGCATAGAAAGAAGTGAATCTCTAGAGCAGTTCACTGTTTCTCAGAAGTGTTTGATATCAAGCAATTAAATCAAAATGTTAAAAAATGTTCCAGAAAAGGATACCATAAAACAAACTTCCTGAATGATGGCTTTGTTCTTTTCTTCTTCATTGGACAACAACCGCTGTCAGAAAACAGAACAATTGAGAAGATACAGTTATTAAAAGTTACAGAAAAACAGTGCACAGGTATTTTCTTTTCCAGAACACAAAGGATAAGCAACTGTCAAAACCCTAACTAACTGTGATGGGACAGTAAACAAAGTGGGCTTATTGTACATTTGGACATACTGCCATAAATATATCATGCAGTTCTACAAGTACGTGTGCTGTTCAGGCTTAGTGACAACTAAGCTGTTGTAACCTTTGACACTCAAAGTAACCACTTTGACAGTTTTCTGTCATATGAAACGCTAAGGTCTCCTGCCTGGAGCACTGCACACTGATGAGGACAGAATCACCTTCTGCCTCAAAGCTTTAGCAACAACCATCAATCCACTCCAAAAGTTCTCCAAATTATGAAGCTCAACTTTTTCAATGGCTGAGTAATCAGCAGCAATGTCAAGCATTATTAAAGCATTGTTATTTCCAATATTGCTTGGCTTCGGAGTCAACATTTTACTAGAATCAATCTGAGCATTTGTTACAAAAGCACCAGTTTTACAAAAGGAAGGAAGTACAATGGTTCACCTTTTACCTGTTATTTTTAAATGGGGCTACTTCTAGATCACATTTTGAACACACATACACACTATGCGGTTTTGGTCACACGTTTTGTTACTGTAGGCTGTGGTATGAAAAGGAAGAAAAACAGACCAAGTATTTACTGGTCATGTAAATGCCATCTTATTTCTTCCACCTCTCATACTACTACCCTTTTCACTTTCTCTCCAAGATAGATGTCTTCGTACTGATACAGCCACAGAACATTCCTACTCCAAAACTGAAGCCATTTTGTGGTGAACACAAGTGACATGATATTTTCTTTTGCCACAAAATATAACAATGTAAATCATTTCATTGTTCTTCCCATAATACTTCAGTTTTTTAGCCCTTACATCATCATTATAAGCCTTCAGAAAACAGGAATCCAGAGGAGTGTCAGTTGAAATGTGCCAGGCTGAATGTTTGATCAATGAGTCAACGTGGAGCATTATTTCTAATACTTATGAAACTTAACTCTGGAAGTACAAAGGTAGGCTAACCAGTACACTAAATCTGTTTGAGGAGTGAAAATATTCCTGCACACTGATAGGAAATATTCTTTTTATCCATGCAACAAAACGCTTGGAGCAGGGTCATGAATTTTTATGCCAAATGAAGATGAACAGCAGTAGTACCTAATAGAGCAACTCCCATCTTTGGCATCTATAAAGTGCAGGACCCTAACAGGAATGACCATTCTAAATACAGGTACAGCATGCTCCAAACACCACTTTATCATTCTGGATTTTTCAAAATTACTTGTTCAGTAGCATACATCAGGGATTAACTATCACACTAACGCATCAAGCAAAAAGACAGATCTTACAAACCTGCAGCAATATAAATTCATTTTACCTTTAAAGCATATTCTTTGCCACTTCCAAGATCTTGAGCTTCATAGACAAAAGCAAAACCACCTACAAGAAGAAGGCCCGTTAAGTCAGTTTTCATTTCATCATTCAGGTAAATCATTTTTTTTAGACTAACAGAGCTATTACATGAATTTAAAAGCGTTTCTGAATGTTAGAAGTATACGCATTTTTCAGTGGCTTGCCAACAGTACGGGTAACCTACACACAAGAGCTAAAATATCTTCTTCCTTTCTTTTACACATGCCAAAAGCACACTGACTTTGTTGCTTTCTTGCATTCTGTTGGTCTGCATATGCAGATTTCTTATAAAGCATTTTTTTAATGCAGGTTAAAACCAAGATTCAGTAAGCCAATATTACCTAATTATTTTAATTAAACTGCTTACTGATTTACACTGCTAGGCTTCCTATAAAAATAGCAATAACCAAGGGAGACAAAATGTTAAATATACACCTCCTCATACTTTTAGGATAACTGACATGCTTCACTCAGGCTTCATATTAAAAGCAGCAAGTGTTTTCAAGCACTGAAGCACACACTTGAATAAGGGTGATGCTGCTACTAAATTGCAATTTGTCATTCCATACAACATAATTTTCCTTCCAACTCCTTTTGGCAGAATATCTATTTCCTCAAACACCAGCAATTTGCTCAAGAACACTGCACAAATTACATATATGCTCTCCATCTATTGCAGAGTATCTCTAGTAAAGAGTCAAAGTGACAAACTTCAATGATTTGCCTTTCTACTCGTTTATTATGAACTACACAGCAATGTTCTCTCCAGCAATAATATGGAGAATAAGCACAAAAAATTTCAAAGACAAAACTTTACTGGTCAAAAAAGCTAAGAGAATAGGATAACGAAGGAATGAACCACCACAGACAAGAAAAAAGTTGACAAGGCACTTCCATGAAAATGTTCAGGATTCAAACCAGTGCAGTCACATTAGTACCCAATGCCTTCTCTGCAGATGAGAAATATTAACATGAGGCTGATGTAAACACAATATTTGCTTTGTGCAATTCGAATACAAGGCTTTTCAAGAAGTACTCTCTAAAGTTTTACATGGCAATTGATCCTCACAGTGGTCTTCAAGACTCCTGGTACTACCCACACATCCAGTAGCATCCACAACATGAACTGAATAAACAATAGGCTCCTGGATATTGCCTTTGTTTTTGGTATCGCAAGGGGAATTATACACAGAAACAGCAAAACCAAGATCCCAGTTGCAGAGAGGACAAGCAAAAGAGAGTAATCAGTGTACCATATAAGAGTTAAACTATCAATGAGAATACCAAAGACGGACAGCTACGGCTGCAGTTCAGTCCCACCATACATTACCCATGCATGCATTGTCCTTATCCATTTATTCAATTCGTTCTGTAAAATCAGGTTCAGCGCTCCCCAGAACTTTAACTTCGCTTAGCTTTTCTAAAGCCCGCAGTGCAAGTGTTCTGATGAGCAACTACAATCAGCATTTTGGGCACTGATGGGACAGGGGCTGGCGGCAGAATGAAGTCCATGCTTAGCACCATCTTAGAGTATTACCTGAAGACACTTTGGTCCCTTCTGAATGAAAACATATGCAAGAAAAACATGGTTCTGGACAGTGCTGATCAGTTATGACTACTGTTTATGGATTTCATAGAGCTGGTTAAACAAGCAAGATAATCTGTGAGTCATCCTTCCACTGAGGCTGGGTGCTGGAAAACCATGTTTTTTGACTGCTCTTTCCAACCAGTTCCTTATTTACATCCAGAATCATGCCCCAGGTTTCAGAGCCTACTGTCCCAGTGAGCTGCAAGCCCCTACACCAGTGTACACAAATCACTGCAACACACGAGCTACTGCCTCCACGTCTTTGTCCTACACAGATCCCCACAGACCTTCTACAGTGAGAGTACTGGCCTTGCAGAACAAAGTCTTTACATTCATCCTGATAACTATTTCTTTGATTTTATTCTAATAACCCTGCAAGCTGCAGCTTGAAAAAAATATGTTTCAATTTACAAAATTCAAGTCAGCACACAAATTACTGCAGTCAGTACCCAATATTACTGCACAGTTAGTTTTCTGGAAGGCACTCAACAGCAAAATGATGACAGAGGTACCCCAGACTACAGAACAGTTACTCTGCAAACTCAACTCAGCTGGGTACACTGCCAAGGGTTCTTCCAGGACTGGAATGGGGCAAGCCTGCTCTGCATTTCAAGCATGCACCTTGCTAGTACTTCTACAAATAAGAACATCCACAGACCTACATACATGCACTCCAAAATACAGCTATGCTTCATTAAAATGCATCAAATGCCCTCCTGGAAATCATACAGGTAAAAGCACCTATGAATCAGAATTATATTATCACATAAATTCAACCCACTGCTTTCAAATATATATCCAATTAACAACCAAGCTCATCCAAACTCTGAAGACCCCTAGGAGCATTGATACCTTTCCAACTATTTCAACTGGTCTGATAAGCTTTCCTATAAGCTCTTCCTCCAACATAAGAAATGCTTACAATATAGACTAAGTAGCACATTATTGCTAAACTTAATCCCGTTGACAGTGAGTACAAAGGAGTAAAAGGAGGAATTAGTTTACCCAACTAAAAGATTATAGTAATTCTTCTAAATAAGATACACTTCAAATTTTCACAGAAGTGCTGATTATGATACAGTCCTCTCAAAACTCTATAGATAGAGTTGCCCTCAAATTTTCTCCGTTTGCAAATAATCTTGAAAATCATGCCTAAAACTCAAACAAATTTACGAAAGCTACACAAATTCATTTCTTGATGGAAAAGCTTGGGTTTTTTAACACTCAGAATCACAACATTACAATGACCTCAGGCTTCTGAAGTTTAAGTAATTTTTGTTGCATTTAAATGAATCTCATTCCCAACCAAAAATATTAACGTCAGTCCCCTTAATTCATAGCTAGGAATCTAAAGAAATTCTATATTCAGCTTCATAACAACTTCAAAACATATACCGGTTGTTAATTTCAATACTCATTGAAAATCACGTATGTTCATTTTGGCCTAGCAGTGCGAGTCAACTTTTTGAGCAATGTAAGCCATTTAAAAATGATAAATTCTTGTTATGATAACATAAATACAAGCTCTGCTTAGGTTAAAGCACAGCTATTTGACTTTAAGTGAAGCATAATTGACCTTATCTGGAAACCCAGCGGAATCTGCAGAGTGTCCAAGCTAAGATTTTGCTGAGGTCAAATTTAAAGCTAGCAAGACTCAATTTGTATATTAGCAAAATACTTAACTGCTACATTTTCATAGTATGGCTTAACAAAAGTAATGAAGAGAGTCTTCTTCAAGGCAATTTCAATGTGTATGGCTTACCAGAGCTCTTAGCAACAGTTATGCAGTGGGATCTCACAATTTATACAGAGGTATTAGAATAGCAAGTTCAAGGAAGAAACGTAATTAAAACAGAGATAGCTTAAGGGTAACACAAGTAGTTTGAAAGATGCATTTTTACTTCAGCAGTTATACCTTGAAATGAAGTACTGAAATGCTAAACACAGTTAAGTTCATTACACTTTTTAGAACTCCAGACAAAAGCCAGTGGTATCATGCCTGGTGAAATCCTTAGTTTATTGTACCCATTTCAGAGAATTTCACTGATGTGGCCTCTAACTTGATCCTTTACAGGTACATCACTGTCAAAACATCAGTTTTAAGTAAGTTTCTTATTCTGTCATTTCATTGTTTCACCCGAACACAATACAGTTCCACACAATAATGCTCACTTCAGGCAGTGATCACTTCACTACTACTGCAGCACTACTGCTGATACCAGTTTTAAATATATGGATTTCCTGGGATACCAAAGGAGTTGTGAAGGTACTTTTAATTTACCTTTTATAAAACCACATCTTATTGGTGAAAAAAATTCTTTCACAAAAGGCAAAATTAGTCCTACTGCTTCAATATTAAAAGCAGTTTTATTTGGGTTTTGATGCTGGCTTCCTTGTGGAGCTAGTCTATTAAAACAGTTTTTTAATATACCCAGAATAGGGTATACTTTACTGGCAAAACTTCTCCTTTGCCACAACAGTTTACTCCAGGCCCTCTGACCAATGCAGTTTGCAATATAATTTGTGATAATTTAAAAAAAAAAATGCTGTTTCACCTGTTTATCTATAACCACACCAAGGATTTCACAGTCAATACAGCCATGCCAGTCAAGGATCACACCCCTAAATCAACACACCTGTATGAACAAACACCTGTATAGCAGACCCAACTGAGGCAAATGATGAAATGCAAGTTGAGTATAAAGACTGCTTTGGTTTCTTTCCTAGGGGTGTAGAAAGAATGTAGTTTTATTTGGGGTGTCTTCATTTGTTATTTCCACTCGTGTAAACATCTGTAGACAATTTTAAGTCAGTTTTCTGAAACTTTTTATATCAGGAAAATCATCTTAGTATTTCCCCATACAGGTTTAGCAGTGTGTATATGTGTACACAGCCACCCAAGCTCTTGACCTGAGAGACACGGTTTTCACTGCTGAAGCTTTTCACTAGTCCCATTTTCAGAACACAGCTCAAGCTCTCAAAAATGGTCTCAGGTTGTTTACTGCCACAGAAATTATGGCAGAAGAAAACTGGTTTTCTTTCTTTTGTGTATACACAAACTTACACATAAGAGGTTCCCTACAGAGCACCACAGAAACTTATGAAAATGGAATAGCTTAATTACAACAGTCAGTCCTGGAATCAGTCTTGACCCATAGCAGACCCAGAGAAACATGCTAGAGCAGAAAGCTTATCAGCCTTACCTTCCTGGCCCACATTGAGACCACCTGATGACTTCCTTTGCATTAGGAAATAACCCTACCTCATTTACTTTAATAGTGAGCACTCTACACTTGTCCTTACACCACCACAGCCCATGAGCATGATTTCTGTCAGTACTTCACCATCCTCTTAAAAAGATTACTTGGAAAAGAAAAGGTCTTCTAAGACATTTGCCTTCTTCCTCAAGGTAAATGCAGGCATTGCTTCACTGCACTGCTAATCAAACTGGATTTAAAACTGGTTTTTTACCCTGTCCCTGTTTTTCCCATCTTCACTGATTTTTTTCAGACAACCATTTTCAGTGAAATGGCAGTTTTCCTACTTGTCAGCTAGTGAAGCACCAAAATAGGGACATCAACTACAACATAAAACTGCTTGCTACTGTGATGCATTGTTTCATTACACACTTAACTAGTCATGAGAAAGGGATGGTGTGAATAACTTCCTGTTTACAACTACTTGATGTGACTTGTCCACTCACCTCCCAAATACTGACCAAATTTGCTTTCACATCAATTTTGCACAGCTTATGTTTCAATTACAACTCGATTGAAACACTGTAATTCTAGTCTGGACTACAAGTTACAGTGCGTGTTACGTGAAAGTAGACAGATGCTTTTCCACCAGAGTACAGGCAACATCCTCAATCAAAACAGAAAGCATGCTCTGTCACTGTTGCCAAGCTCTACTTGATGAGCCAATTTTTTTGAAATCCAGTCACACATTTGTGTCAGTTGCAATGTCCTAATAACAAGATGAAAGTGCCTCAAAAATGAAGCACGTCTTGAACTCCAGGATCCGGACCATAATCTTGAGAAGTGGAGAGGTAGAACATCTTGAAACTTTCAGAGACCCCCTGCAAGGAGGAACTGCTCTACCCAGGAAACACTGGCTTTGAAAAAACAGCACTGTTCTGCTTCATGTTGAAAAGCTTCACTACGTCTACAGCAAAGGGAATGCAAACTGTACAGCTGCTAGGTCAGGGTGCTTTGGCTCTTCCAGAGAGATTGTCATCTTTTTTTCCACTTCCAAGAAGTCTGCCTCACACACACAGTTTGCAGAGTAATTGTCAGTTCATCCTTTATATCACAGACTGTTGCAACTTCTTTGACTTGATATGAGCTCTCCTCCCTTCATAGTAACTAACTCCAAACGCCTCTCAGCAAATGAAACTAAAAGCATTCACGGAAACTTGACTGTTAAGTGTTCATTGCACCTCTGCTGCCCAGAGTTTTATGAATTATATCCATCCAAAAATCAGCATTTCATTAAACTACCACCCTCCTGTAAATCCAGCAGTTGCAGAGACCATAAAATTGTACCTATGAGCTTGGTAAACTGTAGTATTACCCGTTCACACTCATAATATTGAGGGAGCATTAAGTCTAAAGCAGCATTTTTTAATACTTTAATGACAGACAAAAGTTTCACTTTCTCAGAATGCAGCTTCTAACAAATCGCTTACACAGCTTCAACTCATGGCAGCTTTTTAAACTCTGAAAAAATTAAAGTCTGAAGCCTATCGCTACCTTTCTAAGGGATGATTCTTTCCTCATGATGGAAGTTTTAGACTGAGATCAAGTAGTCCGAATAATGCAGATTTTTTGTCACCATGTGTCTCTCTTCTGTGTTCTTATGCTTTTGCCTATGCTTGCTGCTCAAAGGAAGAATAAGAAGTCAATGCACACGATGAATGGTTGTTAAATGTATGCTACAGAACTTGCTTGTTTCCTGCTTTTCACACAACCTACACCTTGCTTATTCTCAATTGTTCAACCTCATTTGTAAAACAAGGAACAAGAGCACTGGAAAGTTGTGACAAGTACATGGATAGTTAAACAAATAGGAATCAGAAGTAATATTTCTTTTTTAACCCAGATATTTTTTTAAAAAGTGAAATATCAGGGAATTTCCTTCCATACTTCTCAATGTTGATTTTTCATTGGCTTTTTTCAGCATTCAGAAAATACACCCTATCTGGAACTTCTAGAGTTCAGCACAGCTAAACTGTGTAACTGCCCAGCACAACTGGACAAAGTGGCACATCACATGACTCATTTTATCTTATTTGCAAGATACTACTGTATTGAGAGGAAAATTCTCTACTAAAAAACAATAAAGGAGTAGTATTAACATTAACCCATACCGAAAAGCCTTAAAGAGTTGATGGTGCAGGAACCGAAAGTCACAGTTCTAACCTTCACAGGAGGAAGAAAAATCCATATCTATTCTCAAAGTGGTTCTTTCTAAACCAACAGACGAGTAAAACAATGCAGTGAGAAGGAACACCCATTATCTCAAAGAAAAAACAGGGCTAAATGGACTCTGGGTAAATTATAAATTTGTTTCAAAGTTTAAAGGAAAGTGATGCTGAACAGCATAGAAGTGCCACTGCTTTGTCTAGTACCTCTGCACAGCCTGAAAAAGCCATTTTCTAGAAATTCTCTTAGCTATCCCATAGATAAATGAGCAATACAAAGTCAATGCATTTCATGAGATAAAACTGATATTCAAAGAGCCAGCAAGCACATCACAATCAGCTGCTCATTAGGGTTTAAAAATGAATAGTGAAATCACAGAATGGTTCAGGTTGGAAGGGACCTTAGAGATCATACATTTCCAACCCCCTTGCCATGGACAAGGACACCTCCTACTAGACCAGTCTGCTCAAAGCCTGATCCAAGCTGGCCTTGAACACTTCCAGGAAATCTCTATCTTTGCTTAATTGTTCACTTGAGGATATCAACTCCCTGATTACTCTTGCAGGAGAACCTCACACACAATGAAACACTAATTTCATCAGTTATTCTCAGCTGTTGCTGCGTATTTGTCAGGCCAAAGAGTACCTGGCTAGAGCAGTAACACAAGTTTCAAGCACATTACAATTAGCATACAGGAGCACACAGCACTTTTCTCAGTATGCTCTGAAGGACAAGTGTTGCTCATTCTGCGTCATTGCTGCCTTCCACTGACAAGACCATGAGCTGTCTTACATAAATTCTTGAAGCTGAACAAAGATACAGCTGACCCATTTCACACAAAATCAAAGACTTAGACTATACTTCATAAAACAATTATATACTCAAGAATTAAAGAGAGAACCGTAGCCTATTCAAAAGTTAATCAGTCTGCAGTTGAATTAGTTGAGAAAGAAAAAAACTGTAATTTTAAACAGTGATAAAGTGATTTTCCCGATACAATTATCTTTAGCACAGACATCAAGAAGGAGAATCACTTGAGTACAAGGTGTTTCGAAGTCAGTCAGTGAAAGGACTAGTAAAGGAGCATTTCTATCTAGCTTCTCACTTAACAGCTTGCCAGGAGAGAAATACTCAAATTTTGAAAGATCATTTTTCTATTAGTATGATCTCTGTTCTAGAAAATTTAATAAGGCTAAAATTGGACAGTTATTGATAATTTCCTATTTACTATTCAACCTACAAATCAACAGCAGTACTCAAGGAGGAAATTAAAGTCTCACTGGCCATAGATTATTGTAGGGATATTACATTATGCATTAAGTGCATGAAGTGGCAGCAGGAACTAAGTTGTCGGCTGATTATTAACACTCTAAAAACCATTAAAAACATTATCTAACCTAACAAAACACATAACAAAAACTTGCCAATCTCTTTATCCTATTAACCTTGTAAGAGACTGGAAAGTATCAGGTTTTGTTCCATGGATCACCATGAAGATGAAGTGGTTCTCTGCCTTCATAGACTGATCTCTAAAACAGAGGTTCTTTATTTTCATATAGTCCATTTTTACTTTGTCAACCAAACATATGAAATAATTTATGAGTTGCTGTAACTTTCTGCTACCCCATCAATGCAACAGCTACCTGCTTTTACAAAAAGGACTCCCTGAAAACATTCAAGGAAGAATATGATTATATTTAACACTGCATAATTTTTAAGCACATAAGCAGTTTTGTCAATATCTTAGCTACCAAATCATCATCCTGCCTTTCATTTGTGCTCTAAAAGGTAGAAATATTTTATTAAGCATTCATTCAGCACACAGCAAACAGGCCTCTCTGCAATTAGACCAAAGCTATTACAACTGTACAATTCTCAAAAAAACTCAATTTTCTTTGTAATTTTGGAACTTGACAGTCCACACCACAGGACAGGCTATTCTCATATCAGTTACACTCTCACTGAAGTAGCATTACTAGACAGAATTGAGGAATGAGTTTCTGTAATTATCTGAACATCTCTGGCATCAGCAGTCTCTTGAATACTCTGACAGCCCAGTGACCAGGTTCTATTCCTTCTACAGATCAAGAAATTTCCCATATTTACCTGTCCATCATCTTTAACTGGTAAGGTAAACAAACATACAAGGTCTATCAGAAGCGATGCTTTGTCCAATACAGGCAAAAATGAAAGCCAGCAGCATCTAGCATTTGAAAAACTAATTTGCAGTGTTGTTTGTGCAAATATGCTAGCTGTCAGGAGCAAGAAACAAGAAATCTCTGAAGACTACTGTTCAGCCTGCTGTAGTCACTTGCTCTCCCAACTCTCCCCCAAAGTCTAATGTGGGGGCTACATTAATCATTGAACCTGTAAGGACCACCTCTGTCCCTCAACTACCTGGTACAGATTGACACAGGAATCCTGACATTCCTAAACAAACGGGAAGGACATTCGAGGATATCAGCTGAAGACGCAAAGTGTCAGCATAAAAACACACATACTCTTCACATGAACCGCAAGACATATGACAGAGGCTACAGTTTAAGCCACCCTCACCTAATCCTAGAAAAAACAAACATGTCAGTAAGCATTCAGAGAACTTTAATCACATGTAGCTGGACTACATGTATGCAGACACCCCTGCTGCTGTGATGAAGACAAGCATGGAATATTCAGACTGGCAAGTGACTTATGGCCCATGCAAGAGAGTGCCCTCTGTCATAGAAGAGCGTGAGATAGTTACATTTACTAATATTTACCAGATATGCGCTTAATTTTACTTCAGTAAAATTTTACTTCAGTAAAATTGCGTGGCAGTCTGTGCACTTAACCAGACGACCAAAAAGAACCATGACACCTGAAACCAGCATCAAAGGCCCCAACCCATTTCCTCTAAAATTTCTTCGCTGCAGTGAGCTACTGAAATGCCCAAGCACAAAATACAGCAGATCATACTTTAGGAGCACTCAGTCCATCCTGTGACACACTTAGTCTGTTCATGCATTTGGAGGTGCTAGAGATCACCATCAGCCCGTCCCCCCAGGTCGCTGTCAGCTTCCTGCAGCAGCACACCATGTTTTCAGTCAGTGCAGTTCTACTTCTAGCACAGCACCTCTGCAAAATGAACAGGGAAATGCATCGAAGTTAACTGTGTAGCTAGTGTCTCAGCTTAGAGCATGGCCAAGCACACATCTCCACCACCACAGATGGGCAGCCACACTACAGCACCGCAAAGGCTGCAGGGTGCAAGAACAACTGAAAACCTACACTGCCATGTGATACTGTGTAATGCTTAATCCAAACTCTCTTCACACCAACCGAACACAAAGCAGACTGGATGATCTTAGGGGAAAGTCTATCTTTCTGCACCAGCAGATCACACACAGTTCATCATGGATTTGAAATCTAAATTCAGAAAGTAGCACCTGACTTTCTAGTAAGGAATTTGGCTGGAAAGGACTCATTTAGAAGAAAAACAAATTCTGTAATTGTAAGCATGGAAGAGAATGCTTATAAGCCAGTTATGCAATCATGTATCAGAAGGTGTAAAACACAGGTTCAGGGATAAATTCAATTTCATCAACAAAATAAATTATATGCTAAAGACAAATTCAAGTCTGAAAACAGCAGTAGAGGCTGGGACCTCTGTATTTTATATATATTTTATATTTATACTGAATATACCCTAAAGGTTGTTATAGCCCAGCTACGTTGGCTAGAAAGTCTTAATTTCTAGCAAAACCAAGCAGATAGTCCCAATTTCAGTTAGTGAAATACAAAGGAAACAACACGAAACAAAATCCTAATACTGAGACAAACATGGAAGACAAAGCAGCAGTTAAAGAAAAATTCTCAGAACACTAGACTGCCTGCATTTGCTTGAAATCATCTAACTCTGACATCTTAGAAAGCCTGTATTAGATCCTGGGAAACAGTCAGCTACTGCCAAAGTAAAGTATGAAATACCTGCTTCAGAACCAAAAACTAAACAGCAGACCTCAAACACAGCTTCCTTTCCTTTGTTGTTCTCTGGAAACTGTTGTGGTCACTTCGGGCGGGAATGTCACAGTATCAGGAACACCAGCCAGTTCATTTAGTGTTCATCTTGCAGTCACATCATGTTGACGCCTCACATCTCATTCATAACTCTGGATCTTTTGTAAAAAAGCTTTAAGTAAAGCCTGATGGCAGAATAGGACTTGACATGTAGTAATGTTTTAAATGAAATTTACTACCCAAAAACTGCTGTGTTTTGTCCAAGATCCTACGTCAAAAGCACTTAAGCATTAAAGTAACAACTTGTTTGCCCTTAAGAAGATAGAACACTGGTGAAGACCAATGTCCTGTTGTTTTACACAAGCAAATTTTTCTAAGTTTAACCGAAGTAGCTATTCTTGAAGAATCAAATTTTTCTTCCATGCTGGTCACTAACTTTTCAACAAAAAACTACTCAGAGAAAAAAAAAATCAATAGATCTATTTACAAAACTGCTTAAATACAAGACAATTATAAGAAGCAACTACAGAAAATAACTTCAGTAATGAAAAGGAGCTTCGAGTAGAGCTTTGCAGTATTTAAATAACATTAACCACCTGTACGAAGTTAATGAATTATACAGCTGCATTAATACAGACAGATTCACATTTTAGTCTTTTAAGACAAGCTTTCAATGCCTCTTCTGCTTGAAAAAATTAAGTAATTCATCTGACTACAAGCACAACAAGATCCAAATTTCTGCTAATTTCTAAGCAATTTTCACACACCTAGCATAGCACCTATTTTAAAATGGACTAGCAACTGGTGTGGCAAGATGCCTACCCAAAAATTCACTGAAACTGAAAACTGCCCAGACATCTAATTCCTGCAAAGCCTATATAAAGAATGAGATCAGCCTCCTGACGTTTTTGTGTAAAGTTAACATATTTTTCTGTGTGACAGAGTTTTCCAAAGAACCAAAAACAGCATGGGCAAACTTGCACCTTTGACATAATATTAGACATCATCATTTTTATAAAAATACATATGCAATCCAGCATTTCCACGAGGTCCAGGTAGATTACAAACTCTTTTGAGAGTTGTCTTACACGATGAAAGTGTTGTAAATCACAAAGCAAGTGAAGAAGTTGACACGCAGGGCACTGGCTCTCTTACGGGTATTCCTAAAGCTAGCTACCAACAATGACAGTAAGGATTGCTCCTACACCCGCTCCTCGCCAAACACCTTCCGTGCCACTTGGGTTAACTCGGCGAATCCACGACCCCTAACGAGAGCGGCAGCCAGGAGGCGACAAGCCCTCCGGAGAGGCCGGCTGCCCCGTGCAGCAGGAAGCCGCCGGCCGCGGCCGGACGGGCACCACCGCTCTCTTACCCCCCAAAGCCTCCCCCATGGCGGGGTGCGGCCTGCCAAGAGGGAAGTCCTCCCGGCCACGAAAAGGGAGGTGGGTTACGGGGGAGAGGGAGGCGCGGGGCCCGAGGGGAAGCCCAGCCCAGCCCCGCAGCAGCAGGTCGGGTCGGGCCCGCCCCGCCCCGCACGGCCCAGCCCCAGGCGCGGCCTGCCGCCGCCCGCTCTTACCCTCTGCGATCACCCGCTTGACGCGCAGCTTCATGTCTCCCATCTCCACCGTCTGCCCCACAAAATCGTTCTGGTCGCGGCTGGCGGCCCCCAGGGAGCCGGGGCCCGCCAGGAAGTCCAGGGCGGACTGGAAGAGCGACATGGCCCCGGCAGGCACCGCCCGGCAGCCGGGCGAAGAGCCGGGGGGCGGGGGATGGGGGTG